>OY283139.1:60928776-61194883 GCA_958299785.1 Medicago lupulina | reverse complement strand
CCATTTCATACTCATACCTTGTTGAGGGCTCATGCCCTGGAATGTTTATCATTCAACTGTTGAGGGCTTATGCCTTGGAACGCCTTGTCATTCAATTGTTGAGGGCTCACGACCTGTGAATGCTTTAACCATTCAAATGTTGAGGGCTCATGCCCTGGAATGCCTCGTCATTCAAACGCGTTAAATGGTACCACATGCATGTGCATCGTTGCATTGTTGTTATTCGTCGTTGTGTCTTTGCATAGTCGTTGTCGTCGGTTGAGCTGCTAATGTGTTGTTGTTGCTGGTTGAATTTAAATATGTTGTTATCCATGAAGTATATAAATATATTGGAGTATTTGTTGATATTTAGGGTGTTAGATTCAATTGATGAATTATAAGTCTATTATTATTGTTTGTGAATCTCACCCCTTCTGCTTGAAAATGTTGCCCTTCGTATGGGTAACTTGCAGGTGATCCAGAATAGTAGAAGTGGTGGCTCATGTGTCTTAGGGCTCTGATACGTAACGGGATGGGAATAGATGTTTTGTATTCATTCCTTATGTATCAATTTTTGAAGCATGTTGTTGAAGTTTTTGTTGAAATTAAATGTTGAAATATTACTTATGTTGGGGCCTTTGTGCCAGATTTATATGTTGTGGTTGTAATGCTTAAAAGGATTTTTCCGCTGCAATATTATGTTGTTGACGTTGCTGAATAAATAGTATTTTTAATCTATTTATGAACTTTTGAAAAGCAGTGTGACATTCCCGTATGTTGTGAACTCTGATTTAATTGTTTATTTATATAAATATTAGTTGTTGGGATAACGGGGTGTTACACTTTGCGTTATTTTATTTTGTGCTTTTCTGGAAAAATGGTAATACAAAAAAAACCAAAAAAAAATAATCTTTGATCATTCTGAAATAACTGCATAATCATAACTTATACTTACTTGTCAAAATCAAAAATCAAATCATGCATTAATAAACCCGTTGAACACTTTAACCCTGTGCTCTTTTCCAACTTTGAGTTCCCTGTGTCTGAAACTCGAAGAAGAGGAAGATGAAGAAGTTCCCGATGAAATTTCTCGCCTACTGGGGGCATCTTAGCCGTCTAAGTCGAAAACAAAAATATCAAGAAGAGTGTCCAGAAAGGGGCATTCACTTACAAAGACTGGCACGAGTTGTTGCCATCATACTTCAAGTGCACACTTCAACAGGGGCAACCCCCCCTCCTTCCCTCAGGATACAACATGCAGGTTGTCGAAGTCCCTGTCAGTAGGAGTTCCGCTGAAATCCAAGCTTGACCGAATTTAAATGCATGACGGCTTTGTACAACTATATCAAGAGAGGTTGAAACAAACTCCCAAAAAGAAGGTTCGTCCCCGTGGATTTCAAGAAACCTTGTGCCAAAAATACACTATCTTTCCAACCAGAGTCCAGGGGCATGTGGATGCCTAACTATAAAGACCCATGTGTAGTGACTCTTGTGACTACAAATGTCAACAAACCCGCATGTCGGTGTAGTCAAGAAATACTTTGTCAATATACACAAAAATCAATCAAATCAAAAAAATCAAAAAATCAAAAAAGCTCGATAAATCGCAAACCTAAAAAGGCGACTTAGGCAAAAATAAGCGTCTCGGTGGACTGAAAACCCAAAAGGGCAGTCCAGGCAAAAATTAGAGACATGAACAAATAATTATCCTGATAGATTGAAAAACCCGCAAGGGCGATCTATGCAAAAGTTAAGGATCAAAAGACAAAGTAGCTGCATCCGGTCAAGCATAGTCAACTTGGGGCATCCAGTCATCAAAAGACCTCCGATTCAAAGCATTTGCAAATCAAATACCCGAAACTGGGGCAATTCAAAGTTGTTAGGGAGAATAGCGGTTACTGTGTTCAATGTACCCTTCCCATATATTTACCATTTTCCAAAAAATTTCAAAATCTATGGAGCCACGCCATTGGCGGGTCACCACTCAATTTGTAACACCCCGTTTTCCCGACTTAAAAATTTCTTTAAATAAATCAGAGCTAATCACATAACGGAGCGTCACATTTCACTTAAATCTCAAATATGAATAAATAACAATTTATTCTTTATTAAAACGTCTTAAACATAACAGCGAAATCATAAAAAGGTCTTGGCACGCAGGCCTCATCAAAACGTCTCAGAAAGTTCATCCAAAAATAGTCTTATGAAATCATAAATGACATGCAAGGAATAGAAAAGCATTAAACAAGTTTCCCCATCCCATTATATATCAGAGCACCTAAGACTCAACCGAGGAAAGTCCTCACACGCCTGCACCTAATCTTGGTTACCTGCAAGTTACCCATACGAAGAGCAACATTTTCAAGCAGAAGGGGTGAGATTCACAAAACAATAATATTAAACATATAATTCAATAATTATAGTTAACAACAATCATCACATAAACACGTCGCAATAAACATCAATTAGCATCACAAGCAACATCATAAACATCTTAAACGACTTGACTTGACAATGCAACTTCACTTGACTATGCAACTCTAACATCTTAAATGCATGTGGTACCAATCCAGGGCATAAGCCCTCGTCGCTTTGAGCATAAATATACTCCTAGGGCATGTGCCCTTGTCGCTAGTGAGCAAAAGCTCCAGGGCATGAGCCCTCGTCGCTGGTGAGTAAAAACTCCAGGGCATAAGCCCTCATCTCTGAATGAGTATGCATGAGACTCAACATCTTATAACTTAAACAAGTTAAATGTCTTAAAACGTCGCAACATCATAAACATCTTGGACCGACACAAGCAGCATTAATCATATATAAACAACTACATGGCAGCAACTTATCAAATCATGGCATATAGCAACATCAAGGATTCATCACGTAAGCATCACATATATTACGCATATAGTTCACTTAATACACATATGATTCATAAATCATTAGCAACATTAAAACCTCCCTTAACATCTTTACAGATCATCAATTATTTCACAGTTATCTTCCATTACTACCCAAGGGTCAACTCTCAAAGTCCTACACGAAACAGATCCCAAGATACAAAGTTATGGCAGTCTGAAACCGCACTACTCGCCGTGGCGAGTTGATCTGCTCGCCTCGCGTGCTCAACTAGGGGTTACTCGCCTTAGGCGAGTTGGGAGCGAACTGAGAGCGAGCAATATTGGGTTCTCTCGGCCTTTTTCACATTTCCATCCAAAAACTTAAATTATAAGTTCCCTAGGTCCAATTTGATCCTAAAAACTTACCTAATCATTCTTATATACATCAAGGCACTCAAAACAATCTACAATACGTCTCAAAACATCTTAAAAATCAAGATTCTCTCAGGTCAACTCGCTATGGCGAGTGGGGTTGCTCGCCTCGCGAGTGACCAAGGGTTACTTGCTATGGCGAGTTGGGTTGCTCGCCTTGCGAGCGATGAAGGTCTACTCGCCGCGGCGAGTTGCATAGCTCGCCTAGGCGAGCGATGAACAGACAGCTATGGGTTCATCAAAATTCTCACCAAAAGTCACCAATCTCACCATGTTAAACCTCAAAACGATCAGGAACATTAACCCTATGATTATTCTAGGTTCTGTACACAATTTCTACACCAGTTCTACAACTTTACATCATCTGATCATTAATTCTCCACTTTTAACCTAATTCCCAATTCCTCACAAATCATTCCTACCACTACAAGAAAATAAGCAAATTGCGACACCTCATTTGCGACCCCTACCTTGGAACTGCCTCAAAATGCATTTTTGCAACAGTTATTGCGGCTGTTTGGGTGAACCGTCGCAGCCTTTGTTTATCAAATTAATTAGAAGGCGCGTTTTATTTTCATTCCCCGCTTAACCCAATTTTCATTCCCCCCTTTTCACTTTCCCAAAACCCAACCTGCTCACTCTTCATCTCTCTCACTCACTCAATTTCTCAATTAGAAAACCTAACCATATCTCACTCCATCTCACTCTCCATCTCTCTCACTCACTCAATCTCTCACAAAACCTAACCTCCAACACCCAATACCCCTAACAATCGGTGCTCACTCAATCGGATTTCGCTGTTCTCTCTCTTCATTTTGAGGTCAAGATCGGTGAACCAGGTGAGGAATTTCTATTTTGATTTTAATTTCTTTTTTATACTTTCGTTGTTCTTAAATTTTGAATTTAAAAAAGTTTTTTTCACCCCTTTTTTGTTTTTCTTGTTGGGTTTTTGAATAGCTTATGGGTTTTGTTGAATTGACGTGAAATCAATTTGTGGGAATGTTAAAAGTTGTGATTTTTTGTTGTGTCCCTTGTGTTGTGTGATTGGAGATTGTTTGAATTGTCCACTTTGTTAAGTTCGGTTGTACATTAGAAATGGTTGATAGGTTTGTTTGGCTTTGTTTCCATGATTGAGTTACTAGTCAATGTTTAGTGTTTGTTTATTCATTGGTTGGAAATTCGAATTCAATGTCCCTGTGTGTTTGTCCAATGTTTATATAGAGAAAAGATTTTAAAATGGTCGACACAATTCAATTCAAATATGATGGCACTACCCATTCAGAAATATCTAGAGATTAACATGTTGGATATAAATACTGTATATGGTAGAACATTATGATGTAAGTTGATATCTGAAGCACGGACACTGTTTGTGGTGAGCGTGTCGCGGTTTCGAACACACCGCCGACACCCGTACGACACGTGTCGAATGTTGGTGGTAGGTGTCCCGAAAAAATAAGAAAAAAATGTAGAAAGACACAGCAGCGGACACTGCAAGACACGCTTTGGAGAGACACGGCCAGATTGACATTTGTGGGCTGACAGGATTTGAAAGCCCGATATAATAGATTAATATAAAATGAATTAAAATGATTAAATCTTTTGCTCAATTCACCATCTTCTATGATTTCATTTACGATCTCCTTTACGATTTCATTGTTATGTTTTTCTTTGTAATATGAAGTTATGAACTTTATTTGGTTTGTTGTACTATTGTTACTGTTATTGTTATAACAATACATGGATTCCTAGATCTTACGGCATGTGGCAAGTGACTGATAGTAGGTTAGTAGCATCACAATATTATACTTGGTGTGTAGAGATAGAGTCAGGTAGTAAAAGAAATAAACCTTAACTTTAAGAGGTGGAGTTTGGATTCTAGTGCCTATTAGCTTTTTTATTTTCTTTCTTAATAGTTGATTAGTAGTTTTTTTTTATATATCTGATTATGATTTATTTTTTTTAGGAATATTTTGTTTTATTTAATTATTACTTACTATATTATTATTATAATAAATATATCAAGCGGTGTCGGTGTCTTATGTTTTCTAATTTAGCAGTGTCGGTGTCCATGTCATGTCGTGTCGCAGTGTCCGTGTCAGAGTCCGTGACTTAGTGGGTAAAACTTGATTGTTGTTGGGTTGTGCATAACTCGATCAAGGATTTAAATTATGGTAATGGTTGTGTCGCTTCCTTCTGATAATGCGCAGAATTGCAGTTAAATGTGGCTGAAACGACCACATTGAATAGAGGCATCAACTTATTTCTTTTCAAAATAAGCACTTTTACCTCAATTTTAGCTTAATTTGCAAACACCCAAATCTGAATTTTGAAGAAGAGGCTCGACCAGGGCAAGGTAGGAGAAAGATTGAGCTTGTTAAATAATCTAGAGGCTTCAAGAATCACTATTGTGTGATTGTTTTGTTGCATTTTTGGAAGAAAATCAAGAAAAAGAACCTGAGAGTGAGAGTGAGAGGGAGGTCGGTTGTGAGGAAGAGAGAAGGAAGAAAATTCAGATTTTTCTATTGTAAGAATGTTGTAGAAAAGTTTGGGAGTTCCATCGATTGCAGTTGCTTAAAACCTTATTCACGATATCTACATGACTTGGTATTGTTATTGATAGAATTCTTGTTGTAGATTGTTCTTATTCATAATAAAAAAATGGTTCAGTTTAGTTTACCAACTACTTGCATAATAGTTTGAGCTAGATGGTTTTAAAATTCAGTTTAGTTAATCTCAGGATATTATTTTTGCCGAAATTCAGTTTCTCAAATTGAATGAAAGTCTAAGGTTAAGAGAGAACCTTCTGTTGTGATTTAGAACCATGTTGCAGTGCATTTCCATACTATCCATTGTGTTGTATCCATTTTGCAGGATATTATCCATTGTGTTGTATAATGGGGATATAGATTTTGTCTTGTAAGATATATATTTGATTTTCTTCTGTTTGGTGCTTTTTGTTTCTAAAATATAATGACACCTATCTGTGATTTTCCAAACTACATATTGTAAACACACTACTTCTAAGTATACTTGATTTTTTTAGTTGGTTGTGTGAATCACTTTTCCTGAATATTTGTATTGTTTTGACATGTCTATGTCAACTTATTGAAATCCATATTTTATATTTAAAGCAATGGATAAGTCATGGATTATGAAGCCACAGACGTCGGCTGCATACGAGCAAGGGAATGGTGGAATTTATTAATTTTGCCTTTAAAGATGTAGTGGAAAATGGTGAAGTAATATGCCCCTATAGAGTTTGCTGTTTCAAAAAACCGCAAAGTCAGAAAGTAATGTTCGACCACCTAAAGTGGTCACCATTTCCAAAGGGGTACACTATTTGGCTGCATCATGGGGAGTCCTTAGGAGAAACTAGTAGTGTCTCAACTAGTACTATTCCAAATATAGGTGAAGACACGGTGGTTGTTGAAGATCCTATTCAAAACATGATCAATGATACGTTTGGAGTTGATAGGGATCAGACAAATGAGGTACCCATTGCATCAAATGTAGAGATTGATCGAGATGAAGATGTGATGCCGAGTGTAAGTGAAGAAAGGAATGAAGCCAAAGAATTTTATGAATTAACTAGAGATGGAGAACAACCCTTGTATGAAGGGTGTACAAGATATTCAAGATTGTCTTTTTTTTTAAAGTTGTATCACACCAAGTGTTTGTGTGGGTTGAGTGATAAGTCGTTGACAATGATTTTAGAGCTATTAAAGGATGCATTTGAATTTGCAAGTATTCCAAGTTCATTCTATGAAGCAAAGAAAACAATTACAAAACTTGGTATGAGTTATGTGAAGATACCTGCATGTCCCAACGATTGTATGCTTTATTGGGGTGAAGATGAAGAAAGGGAGACCTGTAAAATTTGTAACACTTCAAAATGGAAATCAGGGGAAAAGGATTGTGTTGTCAATAATCAGAAAAAAGTCCCTGCAAAAGTTCTTCGTTATTTTCATTTAAAACTTCGATTGAAAAGACTGTTTTTTTCATCAAAGACTGTCGAGGATATGAGATGGCATGCAGTTGATAATAACAACGATGGTATGATGAGGCATCCTAGAGATTCTGAAGCTTGGAAATAATTTGACCTGAAACACCCGTGGTTTGCATCAGATTCGCGAAACTTGCGTCTTGCATTAGCTAGTGATGGCTTTAATCCATTTGGTATGATGAGTTCAAATTATAGCATTTGGCCAGTTGTGCTCATCCCATACAACCTCCATGGTTGTGCATGAAAGAAACATCTTTTATAATGTCGATGATAATTCCTGGTAAATATTTGCCAGGAAATTATATTGATGTCTACTTATAACCTCTAGTCAAGGAGTTGAAGGAGTTATGGACAACTGGTGTGGATACATATGATTCTTTTAAGAAAGAGGTGTTCACATTACACGCAACCTTGATGTGGAAGATTAGTGACTTTCCGGGGTTAGGTATGCTTTCTGGTTATAACACATACACCGGTGTTGCATGTCCTTCGTGTAACACCGACACTAAACCTTGTCGTCTTAAAAATAGCAATAAATGGTGTTTTATGGGTCATATTTCAAGGAGATGTTTAACAGTGGCAGATTTTCTTGAAGAATCTCCTAATGGAACCAAGATAATGACTGAATGGATCTTTTTAATTTCTAAGAAAGTATTAAGTTAGCCTATTTCTTTGTCTGTTCTCAATATTTTTGTAGAGAATTATGTATGGCTAAATCATATTTATGACTCTTCTGCGTAGTAATTTTTTCCACCGTGATTTATGTGTATTCCAAACACATTCTAGGTTTAAAGGAATAAAGTAGAAATTAGAAATTAGAAGTACTATATGTAAAGTGATAGGTTCCAAACACATTCTTGTTATATGCTGTTACTAAAACTTGTTAGATGTAAAATGATAGGTTTGTCATTGACATTTAATTCATTACTAATATTAAGCTAGAAATTAGAAGTCACGATAGAGTTGCTCCATTTTTTCCATGAAGATATATTTGAATAAGACTTGACAGTCTGTGAGGGAGAGGATGCCAACTTGTGATCACAGCAATTTAAAAATTGCAAGCTCTCTTGCAATTATTTTCATTCGTTATTAGACTATTAGATTTTAATCAACAACAGTCACGGGAACACCTTTTGTTATTGTATATGTTGTCGAGCCACATAGTGCATAATTATATTTTTCAAACATGAAAACTAAAAACCACTAAAAAGGGAAATACAAAGTCTGTCAATAAACATTTAGAATAAGTTGTTATAGCAGCATTTTTTAGCTCTGTCATGTAGGTGTTTGTTGGGGGGCTTTGCTGCGTTTTCACGTTTTACAGTATGCCATGGGGTTTGCATTCTATAGCAGTACCTTCTGTTGTGTTTTACTGTTGGGAGTGCCCTTTCTGTTTTGGTCTCTCGCCGTATACTCCGACAACATAATTAGAGGGTTTGGGATTTTGGCGTGCCGCCTATATACGGTGCGCTTTTTTATTATAGTTTGAATTATTTTTAATATAGTTTGAATTATTGTTTTTTTGAAATTTTAGCTCCACATATCGTGTCCGACACCGACACGGCTCATATGACTACATTGAATTGTAAAATGTAACATAATGTTAAAGATCATGACCATTTTACACAACCATAATGTCATCTAAGAAAGTATTAAGTTGAGCTTACTCTCTATACGAAAATTCAGATTCTGATCTTCAACTTATGAAAGCTTCTATACATTCTGCTGTGAGAAATGCTTGAATCATTTCATGTTGAAAGTGTGTCCAATGTCTGACATTAACGCATGGTGTTACATTCAATCACTTTCATTTTAAAAAATTTGTTAATGGTGTCTATAACTTGTGTTTACGAGTCAGTGCATTCATGTTTCATGTCAATGTGGTACTTTTGACTTACGTGTGAGTGTTCTGTTTGGTGCCCTATGTGTGCTTCATGCGTTTTACTAATCACTGTCTTATTTATTTTTCTTCTTCTTTTCAGCCAACAAATTTAGAAACAACAAGAGATGGTAGACATTATTCATCTGAGTCTAGCTACCGCCTTGAGGATCATTGAAGCAACATCACTAGGGAATATTTAGATATTTTAAGGACTTCTCATTTTGGTACAATTGTTTTGAATATTCTGGCACTAGTGTTTCGGTTTTTTGAATGTTGAAACTACGTACTTTACCGAATGTTCAACCACTAGTGTTTCGGTTTTTTGAATGTTTAAACTAGATACATTATCCTTTGTTTTAGTTAAGTTGATGTATATATGGATCAAACTACTTACTCTTGAATTATGTATATTTTTGCATTCTAAGTCTTTAGTAATATATTATTTTGAGATTGTCTTCAAATTCTAGAGAAAAAAATTTAAATCAGGCCATATCAATTTCAAAAATAAATAAATATTTTTGACTATTTTCAAAAAAAAAAAAACATTTGCGACTGTTCAAACAGTCGCAAAATAATAAATTCATAATTTTAAATTAGACATTTGCAGCAGTTAGGAACTGTCGCAAGTTCCTTTTAAACCATGTGAAAATTCATAATTTGCGACAGTTGGGAACTGTCGCAGTACACTTTGCGGCAGTTGGAGTGACTGTTCTATGAAGGGTCGCAAATGACTGTTGCGAGCCCAACATTAACGGCTGTTGGTGAACCGTCGCAAATGTACATTTGCGACCCTTCTAACTGTCGCAATCAGCAATTTTAAAAGTCGTAAAATGCGTTTTTTCTTGTAGTGTACACTTGTTAATTATAATACAAGAATTACAGCTTAATAGAATTGTAACGCTAGGCTCACCCTTACCTTAAAATTGCAGAAAATCGCAACTCTTCTTGGTTCTTCTCTCTTCTCTGGTTTTTCTCCCTTTTTACCAAAACGTACGTACTGACATTCTGACCTAATTATACCTTTTTATACTCCCAATAAATCTTATCTTATTTACTCTTTCTCCCACATAACTCTCTAAAATCTTAAAACTACCCCACATCTCTATATTTATTTTATTTTCAAATCTTATATTATTAAACAATAAAATAAGTCACCACATCACATAAAAATCACTTAAATCTTAATCTCAACATCTCTTAAAATATATATAAATATATCTAGACTCCTCAAATAATTCAAATAATTAAATAATTAAAATAATTCAAAGTGGGCGTTACAACTCTCCCCAACTTATAAGATTTTCGTCCTCGACTTCGTCAATCCCTTTAGGAGTATTAGGCAAACTCGTCACAAAATCCATGGATATACTATCCCATTTCCACTCTGGCACATCTAGCGGTGTCATCAACCCTGCAGGTTTCTGATGCTCCACCTTCGACTTCTGACAAATCAAACAAGAATACACAAAATGTGCCACGTCACGTTTCAATCCAGACCACCAAAACAACTTCCTCAAATCATGATACATCTTGGTAGCTCCCGGGTGAATACTCAAGCTACTTCTATGACTCTCTTCAAGAATCATCTTCTTTATCTCATCATTGTCAGGAATACAAATTCTACCTCGGAATCTCAACACTCCTTGATCATCGACCTTAAAGTCACTGTCCTCAGTCTGATTACTAGCAACCAATACGTCCACAAACTTTACATCTTCTTTTTGCGCTTCTTTAATACTTTTCAGGAAATCATTATCAATCTTCAGCATTCCCAGCTTTACACTCTGAGGTGTCCTTTCGCAAACTAAACTCAAATCTCTAAACTGTTCCAGTAACTCAAACTCCTTCACCATCATAGCAGACATATGTAAAGTCTTCCTACTTAAGGCATCTGCAACAACATTGGCCTTACCTGGATGATAATTCAAACCAAAGTCATAATCTTTCAACAATTCAAGCCACCTTCGTTGTCTCATATTCAATTCCTTCTGATCAAACAAATACTTCAAGCTCTTGTGATCACTGAACACTTCAAATCTCGAACCATACAAGTAATGTCTCCAAATCTTAAGCACAAATACAACTGCAGCCAATTCAAGATCATGAGTAGGATAATTTCGTTCATGAATTCTCAACTGTCTTGATGCATAAGCAACCACTTCACCATCTTGCATAAGCATTGCATAAGCACACCACCTAAACCCAACTTGGACGCATCACAATAAACAACAAAAGGTTCATCAAACTTCGGCAAAATCAAAACTGGAGCCGTCGTCAACCACTTCTTCAACTCATAGAAACTGTTCTCACAATGGACATCCCACACAAAAGATTTACCCTTACACGTCAACTGCGTTACGGGAAGAGCCAACTTAGAAAATCCTTCTATGAATCTTCGGTAATAACCAGCTAAACCCAAAAAGCTTTTAATCTCTGTAACCGACTTAGGAGTCTCCCATTGCGATACCGCTTCAACTTTAGATGGATCCACTGCAACACCGTTACCAGAAATAACATGGCCAAGAATTCACACTTTGATAACTTAGCGAACAGCTTCTTCTCTTTCAACACTTGCAAAACAATCTTCAAATGCTCAGCATGTTCTTCTTCAGTCTTAGAATATATCAAAATATCATCAATGAAAACCACAACAAAACGATCCAAATAAGTATGAAAGATTTTATTCATGTACTCCATAAATACACCAGGTGCATTAGTAACACCGAAAGTCATCACCGTATACTCATAATGCCCATAACGCGTCCTAAACGCCGTCTTCTGCATATCTTCATCTTTCACTTTAATCTGGTGATAACCTGACCTCAAATCTATCTTGCTAAACACACGTGCACCCACTAACTGATCCAACAAGTCGTCAATTCTCGGAAGTGGGTACCTATTCTTTATCGTCACTTTGTTCAACTGTCGATAGTCAATGCACAATCTCATACTGCCATCCTTCTTCTTAACCAACAACACCGGTGCTCCCCAAGGTGAAACACTTGGTCTAACAAACTTCTCAAGAAATCCTCTAATTGTTTCTTCAGCTCCGCCAACTCAGAAACTGACATACGATAAGGTGTCATAGACGCAGGCTTCGTCCCAGGAATAAGGTCAATCGAAAATTCAACTTCCCTTTCTAGAGGCACATCAGGAATTTCATCAGGAAAAACTTCTGGGAATTCGCATACCACTTGTAGCTTATCAATCACTTCCTGATTCTTAATAGATAACGACACCATTAAAGAAAACATCATAATTCCATTGCGTTCCAACTGCTTCAGCTGTTTCGTAGATAAGAACTCTGCTCCACTCTCTTCCTCGGCAGAAGAAAAGTGCACCGTCTTGCTAAAACAATTAATAAGAACATGATTGTATTTCAACCAATTCATCCCTAGGATTACATCCATTCTGACCAACGGCAAACAAACCAAATCAATCTCAAAGTCACGACCAAACATAGACACAGGACATCTTAAACACACAAGAGAAGTAGTCACCGAACCCTTAGCTGGAGTTTCGACAACCATCTCCCCATTCATATCAGATACAGCAAGATTCAACTTAGCAACACAATCAAGAGCAATAAAACAATGCGTAGCACCAGTATCAATAATAGCAACTAAAGGTATATTATCAAAATAACAAGTACCTCTGATCAAACGATCTTCATTCTCTGTCTGAGTACTAGTCAAGGCAAAAACTCTCCCAGTAGTCTGAGCCTTCTTAGGCTTCTTGCATTGTGAACCAATGTGACCCTCCTCCTCGCAGTTAAAGCACACAATGTCATCATGTTTGCACTCAGCAGTAGTATGACCTTTCTTGCCGCAACAAAAACACCGTTTCACCTCTCCAGGACAAGCATTACTCTTATGGCCCTTCACACCACAAGTGTAGCAGACAATCTCAGCAGGAGCATTCTTCTTAATAGGTCTCCTCTCATCATTAACTCTTTGTTTACCCTTATCAACAGGGGCACTGTAAAGCTTAGGACGACTCTGCTGACCTTTACCTTTTCTCTCATTAACAACCTTGTAATGAGCCTTGGTATCCTCTTCATAAATCATGCAACTGCTTACCAACTCGGAAAAATTTATGATCTTCTGGTAACCAATTGCCCTCTTGATATCAGCATGCAAACCATTCTCGAACTTGATACATTTGGATAACTCAGCAGTCTCAGCAGTATAATGTGGATAGAACTTAGCCAACTCCATAAACTTCGCAGCATATTCAGTCACCGACATGTTCCCTTGCTTAAGTTCCAGGAACTCAATCTCCTTCTTCCCGCGAACATCTTCCGGAAAGTATCTATCAAGGAACTCTCTCTTGAACACAGCCCAAGTAACCTCAGCACCATCTTTCTCTAGAATAGGTAGGAGACTAACCCACCAATCATCAGCTTCCTCAGCTAGCATGTGCGTACCAAAACGCACCTTCTGCACCTCCGTGCACTGCATAACTCTGAACACTCTCTCGATCTCCTTGAGCCACGTCTGAGCTCCATCAAGATCATATCTTCCTTTGAAGGTAGGAGGATGATTTCTCAGGAAGGTCTCTAACATACGGACCTCAGCATTCGCACCAGCATTCGCATTAGGCTATTGTCCTACAGCTTGAGCAACAGCTTCCAGTGCAACAGCAATCGCAGCATCATTTCTCCCAGCCATGTTAGTTCTCTACACAACACAAAACAATTAGCATGACATATAACAATACATCAACTGATACTCGACAGAACAAGACTCTTCTACTTGGCCAGACGGACCGACCTGCTCTGATACCAATTGTAACACCCCGTTTTCCCGACTTAAAAATTTCTTTAAATAAATCAGAGTTAATCACATAACAGAGCGTCACATTTCACTTAAATCTCAAATATGAATAAATAACAATTTATTCTTTATTAAAACGTCTTAAACATAGCAGCGGAATCATAAAAAGGTCTTGGCACACAGGCCTCATCAAAACGTCTCAGAAAGTTCATCCAAAAATAGTCTTATGAAATCATAAATGACATGCAAGGAATAGAAACGCATTAAACAAGTTTCCCCATCCCGTTACATATCAGAGCACTTAAGACTCAACCGAGGAAAGTCCTCACACGCCTGCACCTAATCTTGGTTACCTGCAAGTTACCCATACGAAGAGTAACATTTTCAAGCAGAAGGGGTGAGATTCACAAAACAATAATATTAAACGTATAATTCAATAATTATAGTTAACAACAATCATCACATAAACACGTCGCAACAAACATCAATTAGCATCACAAGCAACATCATAAAGCATCATCATAAACATCTTAAACGACTTGACTAGACAATGCAACTTCACTTGACTATGCAACTCTAACATCTTAAATGCATGTGGTACCAATCCAGGGCATAAGCCCTCGTCGCTTTGAGCATAAATATACTCCCAGGGCATGAGCCCTCGTCGCTAGTGAGCAAAAGCTCTAGGGCATGAGCCCTCGTCGCTGGTGAGTAAAAACTCTAGGGCATAAGCCCTCATCTCTGAATGAGTATGCATGAGACTCAACATCTTATAACTTAAACAAGTTAAACGTCTTAAAACGTCGCAACATCACAAACGTCTTGGACCGACACATGCATCATTAATCATATATAAACAACTACATGGCAGCAACTCATCAAATCATGGCATATAGCAACATCAAGGATTCATCACGTAAGCATCACATATATTACGCATATAGTTCACTTAATACACATATGATTCATAAATCATTAGCAACATTAAAACCTCCCTTAACATCTTTACAAATCATCAATTATTTCACAGTTATCTTCCATTACTACCCAAGGGTCAACTCTCAAAGTCCTACACGAAACAGATCCCAAGATACAAAGTTATGGCAGTCTGAAACCGCACTACTCGCCGTGGCGAGTTGATCTGCTCGCCTCGCGAGCTCAACTAGGGGTTACTCGCCTTGGGCGAGTTGGGGGCGAACTGAGAGCGAGCAATACTAGGTGCTCTCGGCCTTTTTCACATTTCCATCCAAAAACTTCAATTATAAGTTCCCTAGGTCCAACTTGATCCTAAAAAATTACCTAATCATTCTTATATACATCAAGGCACTCAAAACCATCTACAACACGTCTCAAAACAACATCTTAAAAATCAAGATTCTCTCAGGTCAACTCGCTATGTCGAGTGGGGTTGCTCGCCTCGCGAGTGACCAAGGGTTACTTGCTATGGCGAGTTGGGTTGCTCGCCTCGCGAGCGATGAAGGTCTACTCGCCGCGGCGAGTTGCTTAGCTCGCCTAGGCGAGCAATGAACAGACAGCTACGGGTTCATCAAAATTCTTACCAAAAGTCACCAACCTCACCATGTTAAACCTCAAAATGATCAGGAACATTAACCCTATGATTATTCTAGGTTCTGTACACAATTTCTACACCAGTTCTACAGCTTTACATCATCAGATCTTTAATTCTCCACTTTTAACCTAATTCCCAATTCTTCACAAATCATTCCTACACTTGTTAATTATAATACAAGAATTACAGGCTTAATAGAATTGTAACGCTAGGCTCACCCTTACCTTAAAATTGCAGAAAATCGTAGCTCTTCTTGGTTCTTCTCTCTTCTTTGGTTTTTCTCCCTTTTTACCAAAACATACGTACTGACATTCTGACATAATTTGCCCTTTTTATACTCCCAATAAATCTTATCTTATTTACTCTTTCTCCCACATAACTCTCTAAAATCTCAAAACTACCCCACATCTCTATATTTATTTTGTTTTCAAATCTTATATTATTAAACAATAAAATAAGTCACCACATCACATAAAAATCACTTAAATCTTAATCTCAACATCTCTTAAAATATATATAAATATATCTAGACTCCTCAAATAATTAAAATAATTCAAAGTGGACGTTACACAATTCATCAAATTTGAGCCTGTGCCCATTTATTTGGAACTCTCATTTTATTCTATTTGCAAAATTTCTTCTATTTTTGATGACAATACTTGGAGCAAATTTTTTTCAAAATACAAATATTTTTTTACACCTTTTGAAAAGTGTGAAAAACAAACACACTCTCTTTGAACTCGTGAGTAGGGGAAGCGTACATCAGCATACGACTGGAGAACAGTTACGTTCCGGAAGAGAAACATGGTTAAGCACTATGGAGAGGACCTCCACTTCAAGCAAGATGCAGTCACAATCCAAAAATACAAAAAAAATAATAAATAAATACAAGAAAGGGCTCGCTAAGCTGAAAACCTGAAAAGGCGGCTTAGGCAATAGAGAGCGTCCCGGTGGACTGCAAACCCGAAAGGGCGGTCCAGGCAAAAATTAGGGGCACAAAAAAGGAATATACTCCCGGTGGACTGAAAACCTAAAAGGGCGGTCCAAGCAAAATCAAGGATTTTCAAAATCAAAAACAAACAATGACTGCTGAAGCATACCTAGGGAAGAACACTTTGCGCCCATTTACAAATGGCGACTTCTCCCAGACTTTCGATCGACAATGAGCTGGCTTCCCAAGGGGAATCGGCTACCACTGTGTGCCAGGTTTCATACCGCCAATGACCCGATCTGTTCACGATAATATCATTTCCAAGGAAGTTTGCCGAGTGTTTGTACTGTGTTGACAGTCCGCCTCCAACCTTACATGTCTTGTCTTGTTCCATCGAGCCAACTGTCATATGCAGTTTATATGGTCATTCAAGTCACATTCATACATTCATACGTTCATACATTCATACATTCATGCATCCACACATTAACACCTTCATATATTCACACATTCAAGCGTACACAACGCACACATACACAGCAATATCAATTAATACATAATTGCATTAATCACCCAGAGTCTTGTTTCGTTGTATCCCTTCAGTTTGGTCCTTTTTTTTTCTTGTGCCAAGCAAATTGCTTACAACCACCTCTTAATACCTTTTGTGCCAAGCGAATAGCTTGCAAACATCTTTAATACCTTTGTGGCAAGCGCATAGCTTGCAAATTACCTTTCAAATTACCTTTCCATTACCTCTCAAATTACCTTACAAATACCTTTGTGTCAGGTTAATACCCTGCGATTACTTTTTGTGCCAGGTAAATATCCTGCAAATACCTTTGTGTCAAGTTAATATCCTGCAAATACCTTTGTGCCAGGTTAATATCCTGCAAATACCTTTGTGCCAGGTTAATACCCTGCGATTACTTTTTGTGCCAGGTTAATATCCTGCAAATACCTTTGTGCCAGGTTAATACCCTGCGATTACTTTTTGTGCCAGGTTAATATCCTGCAAATACCTTTGTGCCAGGTTAATACCCTGCGATTACTTTTTGTGCCAGGTTAATATCCTGCAAATACCTTTGTGTCAGGCTAATACCCTGCAATTACCTTTTGTGTCAGGTTAATAGTCTGCAAGTACCTTTGAGTCCGGTTAATAGCCTGCACATACCTTGGAGTCAGGTTAATAGCCTGCGAATACCTTCGTGTCACGCAAATAACTCGCAATACCCTTTTTTTTTCTCAAAAGAGTCACCCCAGTGTGTCTGGACAAGATCATATCCTTTATAGTGTCTTACTCTCTCACATCAACAGTAAACATGCTTTTTCTTTCAGTTTGTCTTCATACATCTATCAGTGCAATAATACACCACGATTTTCTCCAGTGAAACTACACTGTCCCCAAGCGGAGTCGGATCCCTTTTTGAACGAATTCAGGTATCCCATCATGGTTTCTCGTCCCAGTCGAATTGTCCTCGCCATCTTGCATTCATAATTGCATCCCAAGCATTCATAAGCATCTTAGGTCAAAAATGGTGTACTTCGTATTTAAGTCTCTTCGACCAGTCGAATCAAAGATTTCATCTTCAAATCTTCGGACGAATAAACTTAAATATGGGCATCTGTCATACCCCAATTTTTGACCTAAGACATCACTGACACGTGTCATTTGGCCCTGAATAATCTCTGACTTTTCAAACGAAATTTCGGCAGAGAGGTATTTTAAAATACCTCATTTTTGTTCCAATTCGGGCCATCTACTCTCTTTAATTTTATTTTTATTTTTAATTCTAATTTCCATCTTTTATTTAAGTTTTTAATTAAATCTTAATTTTTGTTTTGTTAAAATCTTTATTTCCTTTTTAGTTTTAGTCTTTATCCTATTTTCTTTTTATTATTATTATTATTATTATTATTATTATTATTATTATTATTATTATTATTGTCAAACGATAAGTCCAAAGCAGCTGTCACACGCTCGTAGCAAACATCCAGTAACAAACACCCTGTAACAAACCTTATCCCTAATCCCAGTGCTATAAAAAAGAACCCAACAACACAATTTCGGGGGCCGAAAATTCAATACCAAAACCTGCAAAGAAACACAATTTCACCACACACAAACAAGTTCAACTCGAGCTTTGCAACAATTACACGCACGAATCCATCACAAAATAACCAACATCACGACACCATCATTCATCAACCATCAACCCAATCTTACGGCCTAAATTCACATAAACCAAGAGGCTCACTTTCGTTTATAACCTGCATCAACATCACAAGTACCAATTTCCACAGAAACAGCCAGCCAAACATCAATTTTTGCACAAACAGCCAGCCAAACATAAATTTTTGCACAAACAGCCAGCCAAACACCAATTTTCGCACAAACAGCTAACCAAACAGAAGGTTTTTTCCTCACAGACAGCAAACCAAACAGAAGGTCTTTTCTTCACAGACAGCAAACCAAACGGAAGGTTTTTTTCAGACAGCAAACCAAACATAAGGTCTTTTCCTCACAGACAGCAAACCAAACGGAAGGCTTTTCTCAGACAGCAAACCAAACAAAAGGTAATTTTCCCCTTTCCATCTCGGTCTCTAGATCTAGTCCCTTTGTTTTTGTTTTTTTTTTCTTCTCTTCTTTTGTTTGCATGCATTTTTATTTTCTTTATTTTAATTCCGTATTTTTATTTTAATTATCATAACTATCACATGCATATTTAATTTTTGTCATTTATTATTTTTTATCGTACTGATGTTAGAATGCAAATTAGGTCTTTATGTAAATTATTTATTTTTCCGTTATTTATTTTCCCGCAGACCGTAGAATGTATAGTTAGGCTTAATGTAATTTCATGCATGTGTGCGTGTGTGTTTTATTTTTTTCTCTAGTTTAGGTTAAAGGTTTTTGTGGTGATCCAACGTCACCACGAAATACCTACGTTTTATTTTCTTGCTCCGTTAGTTTTAATTTAATCAAAAACAACAAAAAACATGCAAATAACAAAAAAAAACATTGAAATAACAAAAAACAAAAATTATTTTCATAAACAAACCTTGATCCTAAATCAAGTGATCGTCTTTTTATTTTATTTTCTTAAATCAAACGTTAATCAATTTAAATTTGATCATGAGTTCACTTTCTTTAATATTAAAAAACACAAATCAATTCTCATTTGCCACTTGGCTTTTTCTTTTAAAACCTTTTTTCAAAAACTAATAAAAAACACAAAACCAATCAAACGGTTATTTTTACCCCGAACTACGAGGTTCTGATCCCTCACGGGTACGTAGGCAACGGACTTGGTCCTTCCGAATCAATAAAATGTAGATAACTAGGTCTTTTTCTTCTTTTAATCACTATTCTCAAACCCTTTCTTCCAAATAAAAAATAAGTAAGTTTATAGCGCAAAAAAAGTAAAATAAAGTCGAAAGGTTCTCGTAGAGTACTACGAATACTTAGGGTGCTAATACATTCCCTAAATATAACCAACCCCCGGACCCCACCTTTAAATAATTTTTTTCAATCTAAAGTCGTGAAATAAATTAATGAGTCAAAAATTAATCAAATAACCTTGATCTCCGTAAAATGACGCGACACCTGCATATAATATGTAATATCCCTACCAACTGAGCGAAGTTCACGAAGATAGATTGTTGCACATATGGCAATGCACATCTTTGACGGTTGATATCTTTAATTTTATATAAGCAAAAATTATAATATTTTTATATTGAACAAATATTCATTGAGACAAATTTAACATATTATATTATATGTTATCATTTTCTTATATAATATAGAAATATATAATCAAAATATATTACTATATGAATAATGCATAATTGCAGATAATCAAGCAAGATCATGTTACTCCTTAAACAAGGAAGAATGAGAATTCTCCGCTGTATTTACTTCAGACCACCAACGGTACAGTCTGTCAACTGAATTAAATTTCTATTGTACGCATTTCAATTCCTCTGCTGTCGCGCTGGGTACGGTCCCAAAATACCATAAATAGGATGGCAATTGCAATGAGTACCCTGTGATCCAGAGGCACACACAAAATTTGAGAAATGATATTAGAACATTCATTTGTTGACAACTATTGTGACAATTTTTTCTCTCATATTCACATTATTTTTTTCTTTATCTCTCTATTGTTATGGTTTTCGTGTCAATACTACTTTTTATTTACTCACTCCGTCTCTTAATATAACCCCCTATTGTTTTTTTCACATTTCTTAAGAAATGTTGTTGGTGTAGTTAATGTGTCTGTTTTATAGTACAATTTTACAAAATTAACCTCATTAAAGAGATAAAGTGAAAAGTCAATTTATTGTACTTTTAGAATAGTAGTAGTATTAAATAAGGGTATCTATGGAAAAAAATAATTAATGTGTGTTGTAATTTGAAAAGGGGGTTATATTTAAGGACAAAAAAAAAACAAAAGGGGGGTTATATTAAGGGACGGAAGGAGTATAAATTATGTTTGTAAAATAGGTTGTCACCAAATTAATTGCTCAAATAACACTCTCATATTTTATCATGAGTGTGCCCACCAAATTTTCTATCATAATCAATTGGGATGACAATGGCGTCCTTTGGACAACAGTATTATATTATTGTTCATCTTCATATCTATGTATATAAAAAAAAATGTTGTTTTTGTGTCTTTATCTTTGTGGACTACGAGTTTGGTACCTGTTCATAAGCACTTAAATATATGTATTTTTTTACTCATTACTCGTATTTTAAAAATAAAAAGACAATAAATAATAAACAAAATAATTCACAAGGGTTGTTAACCAGCCTTCTTAAGCAAAAGTATGTTAATGAAGGTTGGTGATTTGGTCCAATAAATTAGTTTTTAAAATATAAATAAAATTTTTATTTTAATTATTGTGTTGAATATGAAAGGCGGTTGATGGGGTTGGTTTGGGTATATGTGAACAAGGGGTGTTTACCAATCATCGGTGTAATATACTACCTTTCGGTCTTATTTACAAGAAACAATTAATTTTTTAAATACATTAAATAATTTACGTATTTGGTCTAACATTTAAACCAGATACATAATTGATTTAATGTATATAAAAAATCAATTGTTTCTTGTAAAAAGGACCAGAGGGAGTATCAATTTTCCTTATTTAATGATGTAGTAGTATATTGATATAGCACCCTTGCCACTTGCTCGTAAATGATAGGAAAATATTAAGAAGTGTCATCAAGATATTGATTAAGCAGTTAAAAATAATAACTTTAATATAAAAAAAAAAGGTTAAAGATTACATTTGGTCTTTTTAGCTGTACAGAATTCCTAAGTTAGTCTTTTAAGTTTCAACTTTGTAGGTGGTCCACCATAGATCATATAAATTCATTTAATTTTAACCCTTTGATATTTTTTTAAAAAAGAGAACCGTTAGATCATATAGGTCTATTGTATCATACGGTGAACAATCAACACCTAATTTTTCCTCATTTCTTCATCTTCTTCCTTCATCTCCTTCATCATCTTCAACAACAAATTCATACTCCTTCATCAATCTTTATATAACCCATAAAAAAAATTCTCTTAATCAAAATCATATCATTTTCACACAACAAATAATATCATCATTTGAATCAAACCCAAAAAATCAAACAACAACAACCTTTCAAACCCATAAACAACAACAACCCTTCAAACCCAAATAATATCATCATTAGAGTTAATAATGGGATTTAAGAGGTTTTTTGTGCGGAAGTTTTTAGCCTTCATGAGAAGCAGAAAAGAAAAAAGAAACTGATGGCCAAAAATGAAGGCCACAGCCGCACCTTCCCAACCACAACCAATCAAAGCCTTCCCCAAATACCAAATTTCCAGAACTTGAGTAACAACAACAACAACACAACACAATAAATCCGGTCCAAATCTGCTCCCCAACAACAACAACAAAATAGGTTAAAGTTCATAAAAAAAATGAGTTTAAATAGGAATTTGGAAGAGTTTATATTAGATCCAAAAATGAGTTTAGATTGGAATTTGAAAGGATTGATGTTGATGAGTTTTTTTATGAGAGATTGGAAGAAGAAAACATGAACAAAGAGGGAGGAGAATGAACAAAGAGAAGAGGAAGAAAGAAGAGGAAGAAGGGAACACGCAGAAGAGGAAAAAAGAAGAGGAGGAAGGGAAATGAATTTTTTATTTCTATTTTAATTTTTATTTTTAGGAAATTTAATAGAAATAATCCTATGGTGTGAGTCTGTTGTATATTTGTGCGCTTCCTAAATCCAGCCCTTGATCACCAATCTTAAATGACACGTGGACAAGGGGTTAACAATTTTTGAAAAAAACTAACGGAGAGGACCACATTAGTAAACGGAAGAAGACTTATGAGACCAAATTAAAACATTTTATAATTAAGGGACCAAAATGAAAATAAAAAATAAGTTAAGAGACCAAACGATGTATTAAGCCTTTTATATTTATTATTTAATTTAAAATCTCTCGTTTCTTCTATAGGAGTAAGACTTAATACACATGAGAGGTAGTGTTCGTGAATTTTCGTACGGGAGAGATCTGCACTATATAGCATCGTTGTTTAATAAAATAGAGTTATCTCAATTTATATATGTCATTTTACATTAGAGCGGTGATAGGTAGACACACTTAGATGGACATACCACTTTTGTACCACACCCAAGTGGCATTTTTAATAGTAATTATAATGGGGGGCAATTTTGTCATTGACTTTTCTCACTCTCTATTCTTTCTTTCTCTTTCTTCCTTTACACTTTCTTCTTCATCGGACAGTCCCACCACCACTACCGGCACACCTACCCACACCCGTCGTCGCCGTCATTACACATAACTCACCACCGTTGCAGCCATCATTTCTGATATCACAACCATTGTCAACACCTCCTTTATCTTCTTTCTCCTCTCCATATCCGTTCACAACACTCCATCAACACTACCACTCTTCTTCCTGCTCACAACACTCCACCAACCGCAACATCGTCACCTCAGTCACCATCTTCGAACTCATCACTAACGTCGCCACCGTCGTCACACTTGACACCGACCTCAACTCCTTCACATCGTGACCTGCATATCCGGTCGTGGATCTCAAATATCGCTATCGTGTTCTCACTTCCATCGATCTTAGATCTCACCGTCATGGCTTTGTCGGATCCAAATTTGTTTTCTGGCTGAGGACAGAGTAAAATGAATAAGAAATAGGTGAGAGAGAGAGTCACCAGCAAGAGAGAAACGACAGCAAGAGCGGCGGTCGTGAGAGAGAGTTCGTTAAGAAGAGAGAAGGTAAAGGCAAAGAGGAAACGGGAAGAGAAAAAGGAAAAAATAAAATAAAAACAAATGCCATGTAGGATTGTACATGAGTGGTAGTTTGGTAGAGTTAAAAGGATGTCTACCAAAAATTGTCCTTTAAAATTAATACATTTGTTGTTTGTTTTTTTTACTTTCAACACGTGTATCTTCTATTAAAAGGAGTCGAAATAGACCGACACAATTCAACCCCTTTCATTGATTTTTTCTTATATTCAACCAGTAAATGATATGGCACATTAGTGTTCACTAAAAATAACATGTACGTTGCTACTTGCAAAATAAATGATAGAGCACACCCCTTAAGAAAACATATATAGTAGCATGTTGCCAATAAATGATACGTACCCGATTTACCACACGTGCTTAAAATCTTGTCCTATAAAAGAATCAACAATTGGAACTCTAATTCAGCTCATAGTAGCATTGCTCTTCCCTGTTTTAAATTCAGTATACAAGTGTTACCTTTGAGACTATGGAGGAAATCAACAGCACAGCTATGAACGTATCATCAAGCAGCAGCTGGTTATCTGATTTGGTAAGAAAATGATAAAACTACTTTTTACTTTTTAATACTTGAAATCTCCTGCTAAATATTTAATTTTGAGTGTCATAAGTCATTTAATAATAATTTTATTAGAATCTACTATCGTGAATATCTTATTGTAGTAAACAATTCACTTTTTAGGTTTATATTAAATAACGAAAAATGTGAAGGTCATATACCCTCAAAAAAGATCAACCTTTTTAATTTATTGATCTGTTACCAGTTCCATTTTAAAAAAATGATAACTATTTATTTTATGATAGAAAATAAAAAGACTTTCGGATCTAAGTTGTTTTTTCCCCAAATAATGTCATGGACAAATTAAGTGGAATATCTTTTGGAAACAGTCAGCGAAAGAATGGTTATACATGTTTTTCAATTACAAAACAATAGAGAATGTCATTGTAGACGATGTTATGCTTGAGTATATGAACGGAAAAAACTTATGCAAAAGAGAAGGCCATTTTTCAATTGAATAAATAAATTAATAATAATAATTCAACAAAACATGGAACCCGGCGAAAATTAAAGATGGAACTCAATGTAATATATCATGAGAAATGGATCCTATCGCTAAAACGGTATAGATCACTCGTGACCAAGCCATTAATGGACACCAAAGCTTCGAAATGAGACAGATTGATGGCGGTTAAAAGAGCACAAAACATATCAAAACTCATGAGAAGACGATAAATCTCCATATAAGATGTTTCAAAAACGAAGGAGCATCCATGGAGAGTCAAGAGTGCAACAATATTGAAGTTTTTTTTCTGGCAAAATGTTTTTTTTTTCTCAACTTGTGCAACCTATCAACAGATAAATGCATTAAAAAAATGATTATCCGACTGATTATTATCGAAGTGTGTTAAAGTGGTGTATTAGAAAGTGTGCCCTAACATTTTTATTAAATAATTGATGTATTGATCTTTAATATAAACTAGATATATCGGTTATTGAATGAATAAAATTAATTTTTCCTATAAAAGACACTGCAGGGAGATATAAATTTGTAGCGATAGAAATTAATAACAATTTCGAATTTATTAACATGTAGAAAAATTTGCACATGATGAAAAAACTACTACTCCTATAATATAAACCCATGTTACCTTGAATTTTACAAACCATAATTCTCATGTCCTAAGTTGCATTTCTCAATCTAGGAAAAAACCAATCAAACTTGCTCTTAATTGTAGTAGTTGATCGATTAAATCTATTAAAATAAAAAAGATTGTAAATAGTACATGCAGAATTATCATTCTTTATAAAAATAAAAATAAAAATAAAAATAAAAAATAAGTTAACATCATTTCTTGTAGTAACTCATTTCCGAAAGGTATGATTCACCCTTCCTATATTCCAAATTCAGAAATGGTTGATTATAAATTAATTTTTTAATACTTAAAATTTCCTTTTTCCCAGGAAATTGATGAACACAATTTATTTGCTGAGGAATGCAACCTGAATTTCCTTGATACTGGTGTGGAAGAGTTTCTTTCACTTGACATGGCTAATATCTTCCAAGAACAAAACAAACAACAATGTTTAACTTCGGGGTCCACTTCAACAACTCTTAGCAACACATTTAGTGATGAAACAAAGTTGGATTGTTTTGAATTCGATATTGATAAGACAATTATGGAGATGAAAACAAATGATCATAGTGACAAAATCAATGAAACCTTTTCACAAAACAATTCTTCATCACCTTGTAATTTGTCTTTTCAAGTTCAAATCCCATCTTTTGACAGCCCCTCAAATTCACCTACTACTAGTTCCCAACAATTTTGTGGATTTGACCAAACCAGCCCCTTAAACTCAAAACATAAAGAAACAATTTCAATGTCTCCTCCAACCGAATTGGAAAATACGAATCACTCAACAAAAACCTCAAAAAGCAAAAGGTCTCGTGCTAATAATGGTGAGGATCATATCATGGCCGAGAGAAAGCGAAGAGAGAAACTCACCCAAAGCTTCATTGCTCTTGCAGCTCTTGTTCCCAACCTTAAAAAGGTACGTATATTTAGAGACAAAATATTATAATCTTAATTACACTATTTCATGTTACCCTACGAACTAATCGATTGTGTAAAATTCTGTTAGATGGACAAGTTTTCTGTACTAGTCGACACCATCAAATACATGAAAGAGCTTAAAAAGCGTTTGGAAGTTTTAGAAGAACAAAACAAAAAAATAAATTCAGAGTCACCCATGGTTGTGACCAAACCAGACCTCTGCAGCGATGGTGATTCCTCATCATTCGATGAGCACATTGAAAGTGTTGTTGGTTCAATATTTCAGGTGGAAGCAAAAGTGTTAGGGAAATATATGTTGATCCGGATCCAATGTAAGGATCACAAGGGGTTTCTAGTTAAAATTATGGTCGAGATTCAAAGATTTCAACTATGTGTTGTCAATAACAGTGTTTTACCTTTTGGAGATTCTCTCCTCGATATTACCATCATTGCTCAGGTAGAGACAATCGCTCTACGGGAAAATATTTAGGTGACTTTGAGATTTGGTGAATTTGGTGACTATAATGTACTTTAGATGAAAGAGAGTGGTGAATGAAAGATTAAAATAAATTATTTTGATGAGAGAGAATTATTGATTAAAAAATAGATAAACAAAACCATCAAAATCACCCATCACAAAGTCATCCAAGTGTTACTCCTCTAAGACTCTTACCTACCTTTAATTTTGTTGTTTTTTTAGTATACTTATTATTTACCATTGTATTTAATATTAATATTAATTATTTTTCAGTTGGGTGAAGGCTACAACTTGAGCATAAAGGAACTTGTGAAGAACATACGCATGGAAGCATTGAAGTTTATGTCATCATAATCATAATATTAATAGCATGAAAGCACGAGTGTTGTTGGTTGTTGGCAAATAAAAGCCAAAAATATTTTCCTCGCTGATGCACGTCATTTTCGTTTCTATTAGACGATGCAAACCTCTGTTTCTTTTTTAATTCTTCATCACTATAATACAATGTATATTGGACAAATACTAATAATATTAGTTTTATCGTTTTTTTATTTTGTTAATTCTTTTTAAGGAGGTGGATCTCTATTTAAACAGAAGATCACTATATGAGTTAGGATTCTTTAACATCGAGTGTAAGTTAAATAACTTTGTCAAATGATTTACCTCAAATCCCACTATTTTATATGCTTAATTAATGGCATATGCCCATGTCTTGCGTCAGTTTTTTTTTTCTTTTTCAGTTTCATATCTATCTTCAAGCTTTGCCACATACCTACAAATAAAAAAGGTTGTGGTCAAATTTCTATTAAACACGAAGGCTTATTGTTGGTTGGAATTCTCATTCGATCGTCCTTTTATTGTTGTTGATTTAAATTATTAATATTTAAATCAAAGGGTGTCATAATGAAATTAGGTTGATGATGCCTAAGGAAACTAAATTAGGAATGAAAAGATACATACAAGTGAGCAAATAAACTCCATTGGATTAATTCAATTATACTGTTGAAATTTGGTGTAAGTCAATACATCATGTGGTGTCTAACTGATCCTAACTTTTATTATATATGGGTAATGCTAACCGTTGCTCTGGAGCACCGGTTAAAAAGTCAAATATAGTACTCCCTCCGTTTCAAAATACATGTCCATTTTGGAGAAATTGTTGTAATCAAGAAGCCAACTAAATTTTGTTACTTTTGATGAAATTATGTGTGTGTTTTCTATAATACCCTTAACCATTTATTATTTCATTCTATTTTTTCTCTCTCCATAATAAATATATAAGGGTATTATTGACAAGACAATAATTAATGTTGCATTGAAACTTGAAATGGACAAGTATTGTGAAACAAAATTAATCTCCAAAATGGACATCTATTTTGAAACGGGGGGAATATTTACATTAAATGTTTAAATAATGACTCAAACACGATTATTTGCATTCAAGGTTTGGTCTTATTAACTGAAGGTGAGAAAAAACACAAGAAGGGGTTGAATTGTGTTAGTTTTTTCTTCTCCTAATTCTGAAATCAGCTTCTCAGCAATGATCAGAGTCTAATATGCAACGGATAAATAGAGAGAGAGAGAGAGAGAGAGAGAGAGAGAGAGAGAGAAATCAATTATACAGGTTCCTTCCACAATCCGGAATTAGTCTTGTCCCCCTGCACTTTCAAGAAGAGTTCACTAAAATCAATATATGATTAAAATTGCTCAAGCACACATCAAGAGACTTCAAACTACTCAAGCACAACTGCAAGAGATTTTCTATGCTCAAGCACAAACGCATGAAACTTCCTATGCTCAAGCACAACTGCAAGAGACTTCTATTCAAACAAAATTACAAACAAATATGTTTGAGGTTGAACACTTGATATACAATCAGTGGTGTTCACAATACAATTCAGAAAAAACTCTTAAGATTCTAGAATTTCTAAGATATGAAAGTTGTTATGAAATTCTAAGTGAACTTGATGTGAAAACAATTTCTGCAGAGTTTCAACACTTGTAAAATTGTTTTATTGTCTTGTTAAAACTACAGGTCTTCACTCCTTTATATAGAGGTGTGAAAGAGTCATTGCATCTCGCCAACACATAAAAAAGAGTCGTTGTTGAAGCTTGATAATTACCAATGATCTGTTGCCTGATTTGGTTATTGTCCTATGAAGGAACAATTTCAAATTCATTCCCTGAATAGAGAGTCACCAGCATATTCACAGTTGTTTTTTAGTACTACTACAAACAAAGAGAGTGGAGTAGTGGAGGTAGTGGTTGTTCCTTTTTCTTCGTTCTTCAGTGGCTAAGCATCCAATGCCTTCTAATTCTTCGGAAATAGTCGTTGCTCCAGGCTTCCATTCCTTCTGCAATCATATGCCTTTAGAATAACACCATTTAACAAAATCTGGCTTCAGTTCTTCAGACTCTGTTGAATTTCAGCTTTTGATGATCTTCAGATGCTCTTTTCTTCAGCTCATGATGACGTCAGCTACTAATGAACTTCATATGCTCTACTCTTCAGATGCTGTTTTCTTGTTCAAATGCTCTTCTTCTTCAGACGCTCTCTTGTTCAGATGCTTTCTTGCAACACAAGTTTCCTTTTTGTAAAATTCATTGCTCTTCATTTGTTCTTCAAAACCTTTTCTTAAATTAAAGACACTTAATTTTTTGTCTATTGTCCTACACACTTGAACAAATATTAGCATATCCAATTGACATTTTTAATACCTTGTTATCATTAAAACTCAAAGTGGTATTGTTAAACACATTTTGTTCCAACAATCTCCCCCTTTTTGATAATGACAAACACTTGTATTAAAATACTCAATTGTTGTTAATCTAATTAACAAGTTGACATTTAGGATTTGACGTTTGTAAGCTTCCCCTAAGTCTGATAGTTCTTTAAGGTGAGGTTTGTAAGCTCCCCCTGACTTCTATCCATGTTAATTAAATTCATATTAAAAACGTCACTCAGAAATAATCTCACAATAAATTAAAGACTAAAAGATGAGAAGCAGGTTCTCCTAATTTAATTTTAAGTTAAATTAGTGGGGCTCAGAGCCTCTTAAAGTACACTATATATACTCCCCATCTCGTCATCAACAAAAAGTAAAAATAAAGACTAAAAAGAGAAGTAAGAAAAACATGAGATAAATTCGGAGCATAAACAACATGGCTAAGATAGGATAAACAACATCAGAAGCAATCACATATCAAAAGCAAAGTACCGAGTCAGAAGTAATATGTAACACCTCGTTTTTCCAACATAAAAATTTCACATATAAATCAGAGTATTCAACATAAACGGAATGTCACACTTCTTATCATAAAATCATAAACGGAATAAAATAACTATTTATCCTTCAAAATTCAACAACATATTATTTAGTACTTCGCAGCGGAATTATTCAACATCTAAAACAGTCTTTGGCACGAGGCCACATCATAAAAATCTCATAAAATCCAATTCAACAACAATTCATGAACTTCATGAAGTAATACGTAAGAAACAGAAAACAACAACAAAATTCCCATCCCATTACGTATCAGAGCACCTAAGACACATGTGAGAGAGTCCACTCACGACCGCGACTATTCTTGGTTACCTGCAAGTTACTCACGTAAAGAGGCAACATTTCCAAGCAGAAGGGGTGAGATTTCACAAAACAATAATATTAAGCATATAATTCATCAATTACTGTGCCACGTCATGTTTCAATCCAGACCACCAAAACAACTTCTTCAAATCATGGTACATCTTGGTAGCTTCCGGATGAATACTCAAACTACTTCTGTGACTCTCTTCAGGAATCATCTTCTTCATTTCATCATTGTCAGGAATGCAAATTCTACCTCGGAATCTTAACACTCCTTGATCATCGACTTTAAAGTCACTATCCTCGGTCTGATTACTAGCAACCAATAATTCCACGAACTTAACATCCTCTTTCTGCGCCTCTTTAATACTCTTCAATAAGTCACTATCAATCTTCAGCATCCCCAGCTTTACACTCTGAGGTGTCCTTTCACAGACCAAACTCAAATCTCTAAACTGTTCAAGCAACTCAAACTCTTTCACCATCATAGCAGACATATGTATAGTCTTCCTACTTAAAGCATCTGCAACCACATTAGCTTTGCCGGGATGATAATTCAAACCAAAGTCATAATCTTTCAACAGTTCAAGCCACCTTCGCTGCCTCATATTCAATTCCTTCTAGTCAAATAAATACTTCAAGCTCTTGTGATCACGAAACACTTCAAATCTGGAACCGTACAAATAATGTCTCCAAATCTTAAGCACGAAAACAACTGCCGCTAATTCAAGATCATGAGTAGGGTAATTTCGTTCATGAATTCTCAACTGTCTAGAAGCGTAAGCAACCACTTTACCATCTTGCATAAGCACACCACCTAAACCCAATTTGGACGCATCACAATACACCACAAAAGGTTCATCGGACTTCGGCAAAATTAAAACTGGAGCTGTCGTCAAACGCTTCTTCAACTCATTAAAACTATTCTCACAATGAACACCCCACACAAAAGATTTACCTTTACATGTCAACTGCGTTAACGGAAGAGCCAACTTAGAAAATCCTTCTATAAATCTTCGATAATAACCTGCTAATCCCAAAAAGCTTCTAATTTCTGTAACCGACTTAGGAGTCTCCCATTGTGATACCGCTTCAACCTTGGACGGATCAACCGTAATACCATCACCAGAAATAACATGCCCGAGAAAACTCACCTCTTTCAACCAGAATTCACACTTAGATAACTTAGCAAAGAGCTTCTTCTCTTTCCATACTTGCAAAACAGTCTTCAAATGCTCAGCATGTTCCTCCTCTGTCTTAGAGTATACCAAAATATCAGCAATGAATACCACATGTCATCGCGATTTTCGGGCGTCAAGTCATTAATTAGGCTTGAACCTTTCGATCATTGATGTCTCTATTTTTTTGGGGGAAGGGTAAAATTGAGAAAACCCTTAGAAATTCTAAGTTCGGGGCAATTTTCGCTACGGGAAGGTGTTAGGCACCCGCAACGACTATAGTACTCCATAGGAGCCGTTTTTCTAGATCTATCTTTTACGCTTTATTTTTAGATGCTATTTTTTGAAAAAAATTGTTTTTAAGAATGGGGAGAAGAAGCGTTTGGATTTATTTTTTATTGGAGTTGGAGAGATTTTGGTCTCTTGCCTACATACCCTTTTAAGGGATCAAACTCCATGTAGTTCTCTTCCAAAAAGATTTTTGTGGGTTTGTTTGTTTTTAATAATTTTGAAAATGATTTTGAAGAAGAGAAAAGAGGCCTTAAAGGCATGAGTTTGAAAAAAAAATGAGGTTATTTCAATTTAAAGAAAAAGGTTAAAGTTGGAATTTAAGATTCATTTGCGTTTTGATTAAGAAAATAAAAGGAAAAAGGTTATGGAGTTTTGACTCCAAGATTATTATGAAAATGATTTTCAAGTGAGGAGTTATTTGTTTTTTTTTCCTTTTTTGGAAAGTATGATATCTTTTCTAAGTATCGCGTTTCCTAAACATACATCTAAACGGTAATTCATGCAACGTGTGTGCGTGTCGGTGCTTGTGTCGGTGTACATCATTAGAGTCCATTATCCTTTACATTTGGCCCTAGTTTACATGCTATGGTCTTGCAAGAAATTTAAAGGAAGTAAAGCTACCCTAAAATATTACATGAGAATTAATGGAAATTGCATAAAACTAGCTAAAGAAAGAAATGAAAATGATGCAATGCTTGCACTATGGATGAGACATGAAATAAGATGGTTAGTAGACAAAATATAGAATGGTGGAGAAATAGGCAGGGAATGAGAAATAAAATGGCAAGAAACATTTAGTAAAAAGCATGCAACACATAGTGAAAATAATATGATAAAAGAATGCACAAAACCTAGATGCAAAACTCATCTAACACATGACCTAAAATATCTATCCTAGCACAATTTTAGAGACTCATTTCAAATATAGGAATGTGAATTACAAGGCAATTTTAGGCACAAAGTTATCACATATGCATATTTTGACTTTTAAAGCCATTCAAGTTACTTGCAACATAAGAAATCAAGATCTAAACACTCAAACAGTAGCAATGGCATAGAATCATGCGCAAAATCATCACAAAATCATATAACAAGCATTGAGATCATGTGGCGTTGAATTGGCACAAAAATCATGCAAGAAATTTCACAAAGGTGCTCAAGAACACAAATCAAGCAAGAAACTCTAACACATATTTTTATCAATCAAAAATGTATACCGTAAAACAGTCAAAAATGTATCATGAATCCTATAGAAAAAAATTCTAGAAAATTGCAAGAAAGTTATAGCATGCCAGAGGTTCAGATAGCAAGAAAATGAGTGTAATTAGCAAGAAATTCAAGAAAACTCTTACAGAAACCTAAAAGCCCAATGGATAATGGTCCAACCCACACGCTGATGGATCCGGATTGATCCTAAAGCCTCAGAGGCGTTGGATCAATTCGGATCCTCCAACACCTAGATCTAGCGGCTGGAAATGCAAGAAAGTGGATCGGGTCTGATCCGACCCGGTCCACGGGTCTATATAAAAGAAAACTGAACCGGTTCGCATCACTTTCCTCTCTTCTTTCTCTTTCTTCTCTCCGTTCTCTCTTCTTCGAACCCTAACCCTAATTCTCCCAACTCTACCCAGAACTTGCTCAAACATGCATCAATCAGTTTAACTTGCTGTTATAAGCACAAATTCATCACTTGGAATCACTTTCAACCGGTAAATCGATGTAGATCGTGAAGTTTCTTCACGGTTTTCAAACGGATTTTTTTGTGTTTCTTGTTCTAATCTTTTTCTAAATGAGTTTTTCTGTGGATTCTTAGGTTTACAACGGTTGATTCTCGTTGTAAACCGTAGATTCCTTACGGTTTCAAACGATTTTTAGGGTTTGCGTGATTTTGAACAAGTTCTTTGAATCTTCTACGGATCTACATCGATTTAAGGATTCGTTGATATTCTTAAACGCGTAAGAGGTAGGTTTTCATGTTTACCTGTGTTTTAATCGGAGATTCGAGCTAGAATCTTCAAGAACTTTGGATTTTTGATTCTGCTTCGTTGATTCTTGGTTCGGATCCAGAAATAAACTGGTAATTCCTTCTTCTTCCTCTTAACCGGTTCAGAATCCTTGAATTCTTCACTTTCTTCTTCTTCTCAAACGGTTTCTGTGATCGCGCCGGATTCGTTGCTTCTGGCAATGGATTTGGCGCTTGAATTGCAGAAACACCAGCTCAGTGATGAAGATTCAACTGAATCTCTGAGAGCTGCACGAAAGTTCCACTGATTTTGGCTCAATTGGTTTCTGAAACGGTTAGGGTTTCTGAGAAAAGTTCTTCAATCTTTTTGAGTTGGTTAGGGTTTGATCCAACTGAATGGAGAGAGAATGTGAGAAATCTGTTTCTGATGTGGCATGATTCTGTGTGTGTACCTCTCTGACTCTGACACGCGTGGCCTTATATAGCCTGCCATGTGGCCTCTGATCCAATTGGGACGTGACATGTGGACTGAACTGCTTGCGTGACATTTTGGACTAATCTACAAATTTGAAAGAAAATGGGACTGTTTTGCAATTAAAACAAGAATTGGACTATTTTGAAAATCAAAAGAATTGGGACTGTTTTTGAAAACAATAAACTGAAATTAAACTGTTTTGAAAGTAAAATTGGACTCATTTGCAATTAAAACAAAATTCGGGCTTATTTGTAAAAAGTAAAAATAAAATTGGTAAAAAAATGTCATTTGAAAAAAACGTAAAGTGGAACAGTTAAAAACGACAAAACGGACTAAAACGAACAAACTACCAAAATGAGGTATTTCAAAATACCTCTCTGTCAAAAAATTGTTTGATGTGAAAAGACCAAAATGCCCCTAGGGACTAAACGACTCAGACTGACTCAGATGCAAAACTAAGATGATTTTTAGATAGAAATTGATTGATGACTTATGCAGACAAGTTGAAAAGACTCAGAGACAAATTGCAGGGACTAAAATGGGTTCCTCTGTAGGAAATGACCAAAATACCCTTTTGTATGATTTTATGCAAAATTTGGAATAAAATGCAGGAAAATATGTAATGGTTTTAGAAACTCTTTTTTAAGGACTTGTAATGCAAGAAAACATTTTGGATGGTTTTAAATGCAAGAAAATTAGAGACGGAAGCAGTAAAATGTGCGGTTGACACACAGTAGACAACTGTAAAATAGACATAGTGAACTTGAAATAATCCGAACCAAAAAGAAGTTTGAACGGGTATTTTTAGGTCCAAAATGAGGGTATGACAGCTGCCCCTATTTAAGTTTCTTCGTCTGGACGGGTCAAGAGACAGAGTCTTTGGCTTGACGGGACGAAGACACTTAAATATCGACATTTGCGCTGATTTTGGGCGTAAAAATTCGTTCGTAAATGTTATGTATGCCATGCAACATTTGGATTATGAATGCAAGACAAACTGAGAATTGAGTTTAACAAAATATGTCGTATCCATTGCGGGATTGGTAGACATTAACAGAATAGCAAATAACAGAGTATGTCGTATCCATTGCGGGATTGGTAGACATTAACAAGATAGCGAATAACAGAACTCACTAGGGAGACTAAATAGCAAATTGACAAGTGCAAGTTGTTCTTTTGGTTCGAACTGGGAACTTGACCGAGGATAACGAAAACAGACGGGCACAAGCTGTTCTTGAATTCGAACTAGCCGCTTGGCCGATGACAGAAACAAAGCGTAGGTGCAAGCTGTTCTTGTATTTGAACCAGCGGCTTGACCTATAACAAGAATGGAAGCAAATCGACACGTACAAGCTGTTCTTGGGTTCGAACTGGCCACTTGACCGATAACAAGAGTGAATTGACAGGCATAAGCTGTTCTTGGGTTCGAACTGGCCACTTGGCCGATAACAAGAGTAAATTGACAGGCACAAGCTGTTCTTGGATGCGAACTAGCCACTTGGCTGATAACAGAAATAGATGGTATTGCAAAAACAAATTGAAATTGACTGACATGACTGCAAGAGTCTTGAAATTTACAGGACTGTAGAAGTTTGAAATTGACATGATTGTAGAAATTTTGAAATTGACATGATAGTAGATATTTGAAATTGACACGACTGTAAAGGTTTGAAATTGACTTGAGACTTTGACAGAGATTAACATAGGAATTGAAGATGCAATGTGTATGAATGGCATACCAATTTTATCAGATGCATGAGCGTATAAGATGCATGATTATGCATGTATGAATGCTTTGAAATGCATGATGGTTGGCACTTTGCAGACACAATTTCGCAGAGACAAACAAAACATTGGAATATTGGGCACGTAATGGCTCGTGCTCTAACAAATACTTGCGAAAGTTCCCCTGGGGATGCCGTCGTTAAAAGACGCATCAAGACCATTGTTGAAGGCAATGAGCCATACCCCATTCGCAAACTTGTAGTGAGTGAAGCCTTTTGATGGTACTGCCATTGTTGGACGCTCTAATGTCGAGCACACTTCGGATATCGCATATGTGGTTAATGCTTTTTTGCATGTTTGCTTTCGTTCGTTTTTTTTTTCATCCCATTTTTGCCTGGATCGCCCTTTCGGGTTTTCGGTCCACCGGGAAATAAATTCTTTTCATTGCCCCTGTTTTTGCCTGAATTGCCTCTGTAGGTTGTCAATCCATTGGGGTGCTCATTTTTGCCTAAGCCGCCCTTTCGGGTTTTCAGCTTAGCGAGCTTATTCATTTTTGTATTTTTCATTCTGTTTTTTCATTCTTGCCATTGACCACAGACCGTACTGGGGAGAGAGCCTGTTGGTAACCTGCATCGAAATGGATATCAACTCGTGTTTGTTCATGCATGTTTCGTTTGAATGCACCTAGTTGCTTAGGTTGGTTTTCAAAATACACAAAAAAAATTTCAATTTCAAAGATGTTTGTTTCAGACACTGTCGTTATCAAAATAGAAAGAAGATTTTTGTACAAGGCCTTGAAAATAGAATGAAGAAATAGAGTTTCAAACAAAAGCATAGGCTCAAATCGACGTATAAGAGTAGTAGTCAGCCAAAGGCGTGACTCCACGGATTTACAAAGCTTGGAAGATGGTAATTTTATTGGTTGGTGGTACATTGAACGTAGTAGTCTCTACAGTTCCTAGAAATTTTGAATTCATAGGTACAACAGCTTCAGATGAGAGTGGCCATTTATCAGTTGCTCGTGCCCCAAGGGGATGGTGGTTTGCCAGATATAGTCAATTGCCTTTCGTTTCAATCTCATTTTTGCATGAACCGCCCTTTCGGGTTTTCGGCCCATCGAGACGCTCATTTTTGCCTGAGTTACGTGTAGTCTCAGCGAGCTTTTTCATATTTACATTTTTTTGTCCCTTATTTTGCCTGGACCGCCCTTTCGGGTTTTCGATCCACCGGGAAGCGCATTCTTGCCTAGGCCGCCCTTTTGGGTTTTCGACCTACCACGCTGTTCTTTTCATATATCTAGGCAAAGTATTTCTTGACTATATCGGCATTCACAGGGTTCGGGAGTTCCACGCCATCCATGTGTGTAAGAATCAAAGCTCCGCCAGAGAAGGCCTTCTTGACAACATATCGTCCTTCGTAGTTTGGCGTCCACTTGCTCCTTGGGTCGGGTTGTTGAATTACTCTTCTTTTCAAAACAAGTTCACCTTCCTTGAATTCCCGAGGACGGACTTTCTTGTCAAAAGCAGTTTTCATTCTTGTTTGATACAGCCGTCCACGAGCCAAAGCATCCAGACGTCTTTCTTCAATCAAATTCAACTGATCATACCGACTCTGGCACCATTCAGCCTCAAACAACTTTGCTTCCATGATCACGCGGAGGGATGGGATTTCTACTTCCAAGGGGAGAACTGCTTCCATGCCATATACAAGGGAGAAAGGCGTTGCCCCGGTCGAGCTGCGTACTGTAGTGCGATAGCCGTGTAAAGCATAGGGTAACATCTCATGCTAGTCTTTGTATGTAGTCACCATCTTCTGCACGATCTTCTTGATATTCTTGTTGGCGGCCTCAACTGCACCGTTCATCTGGGGCCTATAAGGAGAGGAGTTGTGATGTTCAATCTTGAATTTCTCACACAGGGCCTGCACCATGTCATTGTTCAGATTGGTACCATTGTCGGTGATAATCTTGCTGGGAACACCATATCGACAGATGATATTGTTCTTGATGAACTTAACCACTACTTGCTTGGTTACACTGGCATAAGATGCAGCTTCGACCCACTTGGTGAAGTAATCGATCGCTACCAAAATGAAACGATGACCATTCGAAGCCTTTGGTTCAATCCTTCCAATCATGTCGATGCCCCACATAGAGAAAGGCCACGGAGAGGAAATGACATTGAGGGCATGCGGAGGTACATGAAACTTATCAGCATAGACCTGACATTTGTGACATTTCCTAGCATATTGGTAGCAATCGTGTTCCATAGACATCCAATAGTAGCCTGCTCTTAACAATTTTCTAGACATGGTATGCCCCGAAGCATGGGTCCCGAAAGTGCCGTCGTGCACGTTGTGCATCAGTTGCTCTGCTTCGCGCTCATCAACACATCTCAATAATATCATATCCAAATTCCTCTTGTATAGAACGTCCCCATCTAACACGAACTTGCTAGCCAACCTGCGCAAGGTCTTCTTGTCTTTGTTGGAAGCATTCGGCGGGTATTCGCGGCTTTGCAAAAACTGCTTGATATTACAATACCAGGGTCTGTTGTCAATCACATCTGCATCTGTCCGGACAATCACATCACCGATGGCAAACACATGAGAAGGCCGGTCAAGGCGCTGCACTTTGATTACTGGCACGTGGTTCCAGTGGTTCACTTGAAACATGGAGGATAAAGTAGCAAGAGCATCGGCCATTTGATTTTCCTCACGGGGAATATGGTGCAATTCGACTTTCGTAAAGTACGTCAGCAGACGTCTCGCGTAGTCGCGGTAAGGGATCAGATTGGCATGATGAGTCTCCCATTCTCCCTTTATCTGGTTTACAACAAGTGCAGAATCTCCATAGATGTCAAGATGCTTGATTCTCATGTCAATTGCTTCCTCAATTCCCAAGATGCATGCTTCGTACTCGGCCATGTTGTTTGTGCATTCAAATACAATCCGGGCGGTAAAAGGGAATGTGATGCCCTTGCGGAGATACAATCACTGCGCCAATTCCTTTACCGTAAGCATTAACAGCACCGTCGAAGACCAATCCCCACTTGCTATCAGGGTCTGGACCTTCACCAATCAACGGTTCTTCACAGTCTCTCGGCTTCAAGTACATGACTTCTTCGTCCGGGAAATCGAACTTCATGGGCTGATAGTCATCAAGTGGCTGGTAAGCGAGGTGGTCGGCTAGAACACTTCCTCTAATGGCCTTTTGGGCTTTAAACACAATATCATATTCAGACAGAAGCATTTGCCAGCGCGCGATCTTTCCAGTGATTGCAGGTTTTTCAAAGATGTATTTAATCGGGTCCATTCTGGATATCAACCAAGTCGTATGGTTCATTAAGTAGTGTCGTAGGCGTTTGGCAGCCCAGGCTAAAGCACAACAAGTCTTTTCGAGCATCGTATACCGAGTCTCACAGTCAGTGAATTTCTTGCTCAGATCGTAGATAGCATGTTCTTTCTTTCCGGTCTCGTCCTGCTGACCGAGCACACATCCCATGGATTCATCTAATACTGACAGATACATAATCAACGGCCTTGCTTCCACGGGCGGGACAAGGATGGGTGGCTCTAGCAAATAGTCTTTGATGTTGTCAAAAGCTTCCTGGCATTCATTGTCCCACACAATGGGTTGATTCTTCCTGAGTAGCTTGAAAATTGGCCCGCAAGTTGCGGTCATGTGAGATATGAATCGGGAGATATAATTCAGACGTCCGAGGAAACCTCTAACTTGCTTCTCAGTCTGTGGGGCCGACATTTCTCGGATTGCTCGGACTTTGTCAGGATCTACTTCAATGCCTCTTTGGCTAACAATGAACCCTAGCAGCTTCCGTGATCTAACACCGAACATACATTTGTTAGGATTTAGCCGAAGCTTGTATTTTCTTAACCTTTCAAACATCTTTGCCAAATATTCAACGTGTTGCCCCTCATCGCTTGACTTGACAATCATGTCGTCCACATACACCTCGACTTCTTTGTGAATCATATCGTGGAACAACGTGGTCATCCCCCTCTGATAGGTGGCACCAGCATTTATTAGACCGAACGGCATTGCTTTGCAACAGAAAGTTCCCCATGGGGTAATGAACGATGTCTTCTCCCTATCTTTGGGCGACATTTTGATCTGATTGTATCTAGAGAAACCGTCCATGAAGGAGAACACCTTGCACTGAGCAGTATTGTCAACAAGCACGTCAATATGAGGCAGCGGGAAATTGTCTTTCAGACTGGCTTTATTCAAATCCCTGTAATCAACACACATCCGAACTTTGCCATTCTTCTTTGGTACAGGCACAATATTAGCAACCCACTCGGGATATTCAACCGTCATGAGGAACCCTGCATCAATCTGCTTCTGCACTTCACCCTCAATCTTGAGAGCCATGTCAGGACGAGTTCTTCTCAACTTTTGTCTAACAGGAGGGCATTCAGGCTTTGTTGGTATCCGGTGCTCTACGATCTGGGGATCCAAACCCGGCATATCTTCATACGACCGTGCGAAAATATCCGAATACTCTCGGAGAAGTTGGAAGATCCTCTTTTTAACCCCCTCTTTCAGTGCAGCACCAACCTTGATCTCTCGCTTATTGTCCTCGGTACCCAAGTTGACCAACCCAATCTCTTCCTGGTGAGGCCGAATGGCTTTTTCCTCCTGTTCAAGTAGCCGAGTAATCTCGTCTGGTATATCATCCTCACTCTCATCTTCGGCTTCGAACACCGGGAACTCAAAAGTCGGAGGAACCGTAGGGTCACTGCGTTCAACGGGCTTATTATGGTTCGATCTGCGTGATATGGTTGGATGATTTTTAGAAAAGATTTTTTCATGCAGATCTTTGAAACTAATAAGAAAATACAGATGTTTTGGTTTTTTCTGGCATTACCATCATTTCCAAGGGAAAAAGCATTAAGAAAAACAACAGTCATGAAAGAAGCGACAAAAATTTCTTTTTTTTTTTTTATTAATAATGGCAATGCCGAAACAAACATGCCCTTACAAAAACATCATTTTCGCTTTGGGCGGAGCGAAAAGATGGTTATTTTGAAAAAACAAAGACCTAAGCAACAAGACACATTACTCGGAATCATGCATGATCAACGGAAGGTCAACAACATTCCAATTCTTCGCAGTGCCTCCTAATATAACAAACACGGACCTAGACCCACTTCCAGTGGCACCTTCAGTAATTGCATTGGCGAACCCAGCACTGTAGAACGTCCCAGTAGATACTCCTGATGTTGGGGAGAACCCAAGACCTTCTTTGCGCTTATTATCAAGTAGTTGTATCAATTGGCCCCAACCGGTAGCCTGTCCTTCCTGAACAGCCCTTTGCGCGTCCTTTAGAGAAGCCATAGCGGCACCGACCTTCTTGGGCTCCGTACCTTCAACAGTCAAACCTTGAAATGGAGTCCCTTCAGCAGACCCTGCTTCAATACAAGAGAACGATGACAATTGACTGACCAAGTACGCTTCTTCTCCATGTACAGTAACAAGCTTACCATTCCTCGCAAATTTCAGTTTTTGATGAAGAGTGGAGGTGACCGCGCCGGCCTCATGTATCCACGGCCTTCCGAGGAGGCAACTATAGGAAGCATCGATGTCCATGACTTGGAAAGTGATCAGAAATGTTTCAGGGCCAATGGTCATAAGAAGATCCACTTCACCGAGAACGTCTTTGCGGGATTCGTCATAGGCTTTGACCAGAAAAGTGCTCCTCCTCAAAGGGGCTCCTTGATAGCTTAGCTGGTCCAGAGTCGATTTGGGCATCACATTCAGAGACGAGCCGATATCTACCAATACATTCGACAACATGTCAGTCTTGCAATTCATAGAGATGTGTAGGGCCAAACTATGATGCTTCCCTGCCTCGGGGAGCTCGTCTTCGCTAAACCAGAGATTGCTGCAAGCGGTGATATTTCCCACTATACCACCAAACTGATCCACCGTGACCTCATGGTCGACGTATGCCTGCTCCAATACCTTTAGCAAGATGTTCCTGTGAGCTTCAGAGCTCAGGAGCAAGGATAAGATGGATATCTTGGACGGGGTTTGCAACAGATGATCCACGATCTTGTAGTCACTTCTCTTGATTATCTTCAGGATTTCGTCCAAATTAGAATCTTCAATAGATTGACCTGGCCGGCTAACGTGTTTAGCAACAGGAGGAACTGGGAGTGGAGTTGTTTTGTCAATCGGAGCTGTGGTGGGCGCGGCTGTCTTCTTCTGAAACAAAGGCGGACGGACCCTACCGCTCCTTAGAGTCTTCGTCTCTTCGGCGATGTTGTAAGGAACGGCTTTTGTGGAAACAAAGGGCACTGGCCCAGGTAGCCTTATCACTAGAGGTTCAATATTTTCTCTCGGAGGCGTGGTCCTAATGGGGGTATCATGGAAGACTGGCATAATTACACAAACGTCGCTGGCTATCAGATAGTTATCATTCATCAGGCTCTGGATGTCGTTCCGCACTACGTCACAGCCCATAGGATTCTAAAGACACCCATTGCAAGCGGCATGGTCATGGTTAAACAAAGAGGCTTGGCACAACTTGACGTGCAGCGGTACCAGAGGAGTTGCAACGTTACGAACATCAAGGTGGGTAGTTTCTTCATATACTTCAATCATGTTCACGGCAGCATGATTTGGGAGCGGATTATCGAGGACATGCGGGAGATCGTTCTCGAAAGACAACTTTCCTTGGTCTATCAGTTTCTTCACAATATACTTCAAAGCGTAACATCCTTCCACATCGTGGCCTAGAGCGCCTTGATGAAAATCGCACCTGAGGTCAGAACGAAACCGAGGAGGTAATGGGTTGGGCGGCGGCTTGCCGGGTCTGGTTATGCAGTACCCTTTGTGCAGCAGAGTTGGAAGCAATTCAGCATATAACATTGGAATCGGAGGGAAAGATGGTCGGGCCTGAGGACCTTGCTGCTGTTGTGGTTGTTGTTGAACCGGTGGCTGTTGTTGCACTTGCTGAGCGATGGCGTTGACAGGGACCTGAGACTAACCCGGTGATAGAGGATACTGATGGTAGAATGGTGGAAAGAACGGATGTTGGGCGTATTGCATGTATTGGTACGGCAGAGGCAGTTGAGTAGCATTGATGGGAGCAACGGCGGCCATGGATTGATTGGTCTCGGTAGATACCATCCCGACTTCTGTCTCTTTCTTCTTGTGATGGCCATTGCCATACTTCTTTGGTGCATTTGTCGAGGATTCACCCTTTTCGAACACAATGATACCCTCTCTAACAGCTTCTTCTAGGCGGGTTCCCATGGTGACCATCTCGGAGAAGTTGCTCGAAGCAGCAATGATCATCCTTTCAACATAGTCTTTCTTCATCGTCTTTAGAAACGTCTGTGTCATTTCCTCTTCATCTAGAGCAGGGGTAATACGGGCGGCTGCCCCCCTCCACCTTTGTGCATACTCACGGAAGTTTTCATCTTTCTTCTGGAAGAGGGATCTGAGAAATTCCCTGTTTGGCTTCAATCTGGTATTAAACCCATAGTGACTCTTGAAAGCGGCAGCCAAATCATCGAAGGTACGAATGTCATCTTTACTCAGACCAGTATACCATTCTGCAGCGTCTTCCATCAAACTGTCTTGGAAACAGTGAATCATGAGCGAATCATTGTCTGAGTAGTTAGCCATCTTCCGGACGTATTTGATGATATGATTTTGAGGACAAGTCAGCCCATTGTATCGGTCGAATTCTGGGACTTTGAACTTTTTAGGGACATCTACCCTTGGTACTAGGCAGAGATCGTGAGTCTTGACAAGATCACCACTTCCTCGGTTAGCTTTGATTTCACGACGGAGTTCTCTAGCAAGCTCCTCCATCCTCTCTTCCATAGTTCCAGTCATGGGAGACTTCCCACGACGAGTATCGGTGTTGGTGTTTTGAGGCATAGAATGTACGATTGGGTCAGTGAAGACCGTTGATTGAGGCAGAGTAGTGTGGAGAGACGCATGCCCTGGGATGGGGATTTGGTTACCATTGGCAGCACCAGAAGTACCTGCTGCGGTATCAGGAGCAAAGAAAGATGGGAGTCCGTATGGGTATCCCCTCGGCATAGCAAAGCGGTCATCAAGAGATGCTGTTGGAATTGCCTCAGTGGTCTCTGGAGCAGACGAGGCTGGTTGTTCCTGGGCAGCCAACAGAGCAGTTATAACATCGTGAGCTTTAGCCAGCTCTTCCCTTAAAGAAGCCAATTCGGTACGGAGCTGTGCGTTTTCTTCTTCCATAGCTACTTGATTCCTTCTTCTGTATTGTCTAGTCTGATGTACTCTGACAGGTTGATCAATCTTTCGAGCACGAGCCACTTTTCACACTGCGGCAGAAGAACCAGGAGGCAATGAGCACTTGGAAGTTTTTCGTGACCGATGAATGATGCGTATGATGCATGATATGTACAAATGCAGATGCAAAAACGACTCTTTTTGGTTATCGAAAGGACCTCTTAGACAAATTAGAAACCTTGTGAACATTATTAGGAAAAAATGAAGAGACTAGAAAGTTGTAGAGATAAATCGTTTTGGAATGTTAAGCCAAGGGGAGTGGGTCTTAAAACATAATACAAACAACATAATCATCTAAGCCCATGGAGTGACAGGGTAATCCTCAGAATCAGACTCCGGAGCCGAACTGTAGTATCTGGCATAGAATTCCCGACGACCTCTAGCTCTCTTGGAATCCCTCATAAGCAGCTCATCTTTCTCCTCAAGCTCTTTCCTAGCCTTGGCTAGCTCTCTTTTCAACATTCGATTCTCATGATCCTTCTGCTCATCTCTACCGTCCAAAGTCAAAATCAAGTTCTCGGCTTCATTGTATCGGGCTTTCCATGCTTGCTTCTCCTGACTCTCCATAGCGAGATGCTCCTGGTACATCTCCTGGGTGGCGGGAAGCAAAGGTAATGGCCTGGATGGAATAGATGCGGACACATGCCTCATGGCAGGATAAGGCATGCCAATCTCTTCAGCTCGATCTATCACCCACTGAGTATAGGCCTCATGAGCGATACCGGATCTCACACCCAAATGTTTCACATCCTTCCTTCGAACTTTAGACCAAGCATCCATAAAAGCTTTCCTTTGCCCGGCGGGGGCATTGGAATAGTAGAAGAACTCCTGGGATGTAGCAAGATTGATGGGCTTTGTTCTCATAGGGAAGCCGAACTGTCTCATGGCTAGCTCAGGATTGTAGTTGATTCCTCCCCGGGTACCGAGAAGAGGTACATTGAGGAAGTCTCCACAACCTGTGATAATCTCCTTGGCTCGAGCTGCCGGGGTAATCCAAACCACCTCATCGGGAGTCAGAGCCATAATCCGTTGCGAATAAGACCAATTCTCCGAGTTGGCATGGAAAGAACTTGGAAGGTGAGAAATAAACCACCTATATAGGAGAGGCACACAACAAAGAATGTATCCACGACCTTTGAGAGTCCGATCATGGATGGCGTGGTACGTGTCAGCTAACAAAGTAGGAACCGGGTTCTTGGAGTGGAAAATCTCAATAGCATTCATGTCCACAAAGTTGTCAAGGTTCGGGAAGAGAATGAGCCCGTAGATAAGTAGTGCAAGAATAGCCTCAAGAGTGTCCTGACAAGTAGATTCGAGATTAGCCCGCTCGAATAAGTACTTCGAAGTGAAACCCTGGATGTGAGATTTGGTAACGAGATTCTTGGACACATCGGAGGTCTTGAGATAAAGATCCTTAGCAATCACCAAAGGAGTAAGAGGAGCCCCGGGACCCGTGAAAGGTGTCCTCTCGGCTACAGGTAAACCCAACAAACTAGAATAAGCCTCAAGTGTAGGAACCAACTGGAAATCCGGGAAAGTGAAGCAACGGAAGACCGGATCATAGAATTGTACCAAAGTGTGCACCAACTTCTCTTCCACATTAGTCTGGAGAATAGTAAGCAAACCACCGTATCGGAGACGAAACCCAGTCGGATTCTTGACCTTGAGTGCCAACTCCCTTAAGCTAACCAAATCGACTTCCTTGAATTTGTAAGACTTAGTCTTCTTCATACCTGGAATGTTTACAAAGTTTTCAATTTGTCTAGACCTTTCGATAAATGCATGAAAAAGTTTTATGCATGAATGCATGTATGCATGATTTTGGTTAGGGAAAACGCGGTGGGCTAAGGTTCACAGTTGCGGAGCTGCGGATGGACACGGTGTCCGGTGAGACTAGGGTTTTGATAGTAGTAACCATGGTTCTAATAAGGTTCCCAAACTGCAACCCCTCTTACGCATATCATAGTAGCACAAGGCGACGCCCGTTCCATGATTATTTGTAAGAAGGTCTAGTTTGGGTGTAGTATCGCGTGACGACTAAATTTCGAGACGACGCCCGGTTTAGCCACCGCACTACGTCCTAAGAAAAGGCCAAAGATGGGTTTGGTAACTACGGTCCATAGCCTCATCGGTCAATTGGAAGTAAAGTGCCTAAGCATGACAACACACGCCGACAACATCACCCCCAAAATGCCTCAGCTATGTGAGATTGATCGCATAACCCAATACACGAGGCAACCCCCGGATTGGATTGTCGATTATATCTCTTCCTAATCTTAAGTTCACTCAGCCCGGGTATAGGAATCTTGATATCCTCACCCCACACGTTGCATGAAGATAATTACATATAACAATAAATTAAAGTGTAAAACATAAAGCATGAAAAACTAGGCGTAGCTCTAAACTCCCCAGTGAAGTCGCCATTTCTGTCATCGCGATTTTCGGGTGTCAAGTCATTAATTAGGCTTGAACCTTTCGATCATTGATGTCTCTATTTTTTTTGGGGAAGGGTATAATTGAGAAAACCCTTAGAAATTCTAAGTTCGGGGCAATTTTCGCTACGGGAAGGTGTTAGGCACCCGCAACGACTATAGTACTCTATAGGAGCCGTTTTTCTAGATCTATCTTTTACGCTTTATTTTTAGATGCTATTTTTTGAAAAAAATTGTTTTTAAGAATGGGGAGAAGAAGCGTTTGGATTTATTTTTTATTGGACTTGGAGAGATTTTGGTCTCTTGCCTACATACCCTTTTAAGGGATCAAACTCCATGTAGTTCTCTTCCAAAAAGATTTTTGTGGGTTTGTTTGTTTTTAATAATTTTGAAAATGATTTTGAAGAAGAGAAAAGAGGCCTTAAAGGCATGAGTTTGAAAAAAAAATGAGGTTATTTCAATTATTAAAGAAAAAGGTTAAAGTTGGAATTTAAGATTCATTTGCGTTTTGATTAAGAAAATAAAAGGAAAAAGGTTATGGAGTTTTGACTCCAAGATTATTATGAAAATGATTTTCAAGTGAGGAGTTATTTGTTTTTTTTTCCTTTTTTGGAAAGTATGATATCTTTTCTAAGTATCGCGTTTCCTAAACATACATCTAAACGGTAATTCATGCAACGTGTGTGCGTGTCGGTGCTTGTGTCGGTGTACATCATTAGAGTCCATTATCCTTTACATTTGGCCCTAGTTTACATGCTATGGTCTTGCAAGAAATTTAAAGGAAGTAAAGCTACCCTAAAATATTACATGAGAATTAATGGAAATTGCATAAAACTAGCTAAAGAAAGAAATGAAAATGATGCAATGCTTGCACTATGGATGAGACATGAAATAAGATGGTTAGTAGACAAAATATAGAATGGTGGAGAAATAGGCAGGGAATGAGAAATAAAATGGCAAGAAACATTTAGTAAAAAGCATGCAACACATAGTGAAAATAATATGATAAAAGAATGCACAAAACCTAGATGCAAAACTCATCTAACACATGACCTAAAATATCTATCCTAGCACAATTTTAGAGACTCATTTCAAATATAGGAATGTGAATTACAAGGCAATTTTAGGCACAAAGTTATCACATATGCATATTTTGACTTTTAAAGCCATTCAACTTACTTGCAACATAAGAAATCAAGATCTAAACACTCAAACAGTAGCAATGGCATAGAATCATGCGCAAAATCATCACAAAATCATATAACAAGCATTGAGATCATGTGGCGTTGAATTGGCACAAAAATCATGCAAGAAATTTCACAAAGGTGCTCAAGAACACAAATCAAGCAAGAAACTCTAACACATATTTTTATCAATCAAAAATGTATACCGTAAAACAGTCAAAAATGTATCATGAATCCTATAGAAAAAAATTCTAGAAAATTGCAAGAAAATTATAGCATGCCAGAGGTTCAGATAGCAAGAAAATGAGTGTAATTAGCAAGAAATTCAAGAAAACTCTTACAGAAACCTAAAAGCCCAATGGATAATGGTCCAACCCACACGCTGATGGATCCGGATTGATCCTAAAGCCTCAGAGGCGTTGGATCAATTCGGATCCTCCAACACCTAGATCTAGCGGCTGGAAATGCAAGAAAGTGGATCGGGTCTGATCCGACCCGGTCCACGGGTCTATATAAAAGAAAACTGAACCGGTTCGCATCACTTTCCTCTCTTCTTTCTCTTTCTTCTCTCCGTTCTCTCTTCTTCGAACCCTAACCCTAATTCTCCCAACTCTACCCAGAACTTGCTCAAACATGCATCAATCAGTTTAACTTGCTGTTATAAGCACAAATTCATCACTTGGAATCACTTTCAACCGGTAAATCGATGTAGATCGTGAAGTTTCTTCACGGTTTTCAAACGGATTTTTTTGTGTTTCTTGTTCTAATCTTTTTCTAAATGAGTTTTTCTGTGGATTCTTAGGTTTACAACGGTTGATTCTCGTTGTAAACCGTAGATTCCTTACGGTTTCAAACGATTTTTAGGGTTTGCGTGATTTTGAACAAGTTCTTTGAATCTTCTACGGATCTACATCGATTTAAGGATTCGTTGATATTCTTAAACGCGTAAGAGGTAGGTTTTCATGTTTACCTGTGTTTTAATCGGAGATTCGAGCTAGAATCTTCAAGAACTTTGGATTTTTGATTCTGCTTCGTTGATTCTTGGTTCAGATCCAGAAATAAACTGGTAATTCCTTCTTCTTCCTCTTAACCGGTTCAGAATCCTTGAATTCTTCACTTTCTTCTTCTTCTCAAACGGTTTCTGTGATCGCGCCGGATTCGTTGCTTCTGGCAATGGATTTGGCGCTTGAATTGCAGAAACACCAGCTCAGTGATGAAGATTCAACTGAATCTCTGAGAGCTGCACGAAAGTTCCACTGATTTTGGCTCAATTGGTTTCTGAAACGGTTAGGGTTTCTGAGAAAAGTTCTTCAATCTTTTTGAGTTGGTTAGGGTTTGATCCAACTGAATGGAGAGAGAATGTGAGAAATCTGTTTCTGATGTGGCATGATTCTGTGTGTGTACCTCTCTGACTCTGACACGCGTGGCCTTATATAGCCTGCCATGTGGCCTCTGATCCAATTGGGACGTGACATGTGGACTGAACTGCTTGCGTGACATTTTGGACTAATCTACAAATTTGAAAGAAAATGGGACTGTTTTGCAATTAAAACAAGAATTGGACTATTTTGAAAATCAAAAGAATTGGGACTGTTTTTGAAAACAATAAACTGAAATTAAACTGTTTTGAAAGTAAAATTGGACTCATTTGCAATTAAAACAAAATTCGGGCTTATTTGTAAAAAGTAAAAATAAAATTGGTAAAAAAATGTCATTTGAAAAAAACGTAAAGTGGAACAGTTAAAAACGACAAAACGGACTAAAACGAACAAACTACCAAAATGAGGTATTTCAAAATACCTCTCTGTCAAAAAATTGTTTGATGTGAAAAGACCAAAATGCCCCTAGGGACTAAACGACTCAGACTGACTCAGATGCAAAACTAAGATGATTTTTAGATAGAAATTGATTGATGACTTATGCAGACAAGTTGAAAAGACTCAGAGACAAATTGCAGGGACTAAAATGGGTTCCTCTGTAGGAAATGACCAAAATACCCTTTTGTATGATTTTATGCAAAATTTGGAATAAAATGCAGGAAAATATGTAATGGTTTTAGAAACTCTTTTTTAAGGACTTGTAATGCAAGAAAACATTTTGGATGGTTTTAAATGCAAGAAAATTAGAGACGGAAGCAGTAAAATGTGCGGTTGACACACAGTAGACAACTGTAAAATAGACATAGTGAACTTGAAATAATCCGAACCAAAAAGAAGTTTGAACGAGTATTTTTAGGTCCAAAATGAGGGTATGACAGCTGCCCCTATTTAAGTTTCTTCGTCTGGACGGGTCAAGAGACAGAGTCTTTGGCTTGACGGGACGAAGACACTTAAATATCGACATTTGCGCTGATTTTGGGCATAAAAGTTCGTTCGTAAATGTTATGTATGCCATGCAACATTTGGATTATGAATGCAAGACAAACTGAGAATTGAGTTTAACAAAATATGTCGTATCCATTGCGGGATTGGTAGACATTAACAGAATAGCAAATAACAGAGTATGTCGTATCCATTGCGGGATTGGTAGACATTAACAAGATAGCGAATAACAGAACTCACTGGGGAGACTAAATAGCAAATTGACAAGTGCAAGTTGTTCTTTTGGTTCGAACTGGGAACTTGACCGAGGATAACGAAAACAGACGGGCACAAGCTGTTCTTGAATTCGAACTAGCCGCTTGGCCGATGACAGAAACAAAGCGTAGGTGCAAGCTGTTCTTGTATTTGAACCAGCGGCTTGACCTATAACAAGAATGGAAGCAAATGGACACGTACAAGCTGTTCTTGGGTTCGAACTGGCCACTTGACCGATAACAAGAGTGAATTGACAGGCATAAGCTGTTCTTGGGTTCGAACTGGCCACTTGGCCGATAACAAGAGTAAATTGACAGGCACAAGCTGTTCTTGGATGCGAACTAGCCACTTGGCTGATAACAGAAATAGATGGTATTGCAAAAACAAATTGAAATTGACTGACATGACTGCAAGAGTCTTGAAATTTACAGGACTGTAGAAGTTTGAAATTGACATGATTGTAGAAATTTTGAAATTGACATGATAGTAGATATTTGAAATTGACACGACTGTAAAGGTTTGAAATTGACTTGAGACTTTGACAGAGATTAACATAGGAATTGAAGATGCAATGTGTATGAATGGCATACCAATTTTATCAGATGCATGAGCGTATAAGATGCATGATTATGCATGTATGAATGCTTTGAAATGCATGATGGTTGGCAATTTGCAGACACAATTTCGCAGAGACAAACAAAACATTGGAATATTGGGCACGTAATGGCTCGTGCTCTAACAAATACTTGCGAAAGTTCCCCTGGGGATGCCGTCGTTAAAAGACGCATCAAGACCATTGTTGAAGGCAATGAGCCATACCCCATTCGCAAACTTGTAGTGAGTGAAGCCTTTTGATGGTACTGCCATTGTTGGACGCTCTAATGTCGAGCACACTTCGGATATCGCATATGTGGTTAATGCTTTTTTGCATGTTTGCTTTCGTTCGTTTTTTTTTTCATCCCATTTTTGCCTGGATCGCCCTTTCGGGTTTTCGGTCCACCGGGAAATAAATTCTTTTCATTGCCCCTGTTTTTGCCTGAATTGCCTCTGTAGGTTGTCAATCCATTGGGGTGCTCATTTTTGCCTAAGCCGCCCTTTCGGGTTTTCAGCTTAGCGAGCTTATTCATTTTTGTATTTTTCATTATGTTTTTTCATTCTTGCCATTGACCACAGACCGTACTGGGGAGAGAGCCTGTTGGTAACCTGCATCGAAATGGATATCAACTCGTGTTTGTTCATGCATGTTTCGTTTGAATGCACCTAGTTGCTTAGGTTGGTTTTCAAAATACACAAAAAAAATTTCAATTTCAAAGATGTTTGTTTCAGACACTGTCGTTATCAAAATAGAAAGAAGATTTTTGTACAAGGCCTTGAAAATAGAATGAAGAAATAGAGTTTCAAACAAAAGCATAGGCTCAAATCGACGTATAAGAGTAGTAGTCAGCCAAAGGCGTGACTCCACGGATTTACAAAGCTTGGAAGATGGTAATTTTATTGGTTGGTGGTACATTGAACGTAGTAGTCTCTACAGTTCCTAGAAATTTTGAATTCATAGGTACAACAGCTTCAGATGAGAGTGGCCATTTATCAGTTGCTCGTGCCCCAAGGGGATGGTGGTTTGCCAGATATAGTCAATTGCCTTTCGTTTCAATCTCATTTTTGCATGAACCGCCCTTTCGGGTTTTCGGCCCATCGAGACGCTCATTTTTGCCTGAGTTACGTGTAGTCTCAGCGAGCTTTTTCATATTTACATTTTTTTGTCCCTTATTTTGCCTGGACCGCCCTTTCGGGTTTTCGATCCACCGGGAAGCGCATTCTTGCCTAGGCCGCCCTTTTGGGTTTTCGACCTACCACGCTGTTCTTTTCATATATCTAGGCAAAGTATTTCTTGACTATATCGGCATTCACAGGGTTCGGGAGTTCCACGCCATCCATGTGTGTAAGAATCAAAGCTCCGCCAGAGAAGGCCTTCTTGACAACATATCGTCCTTCGTAGTTTGGCGTCCACTTGCTCCTTGGGTCGGGTTGTTGAATTACTCTTCTTTTCAAAACAAGTTCACCTTCCTTGAATTCCCGAGGACGGACTTTCTTGTCAAAAGCAGTTTTCATTCTTGTTTGATACAGCCGTCCACGAGCCAAAGCATCCAGACGTCTTTCTTCAATCAAATTCAACTGATCATACCGACTCTGGCACCATTCAGCCTCAAACAACTTTGCTTCCATGATCACGCGGAGGGATGGGATTTCTACTTCCAAGGGGAGAACTGCTTCCATGCCATATACAAGGGAGAAAGGCGTTGCCCCGGTCGAGCTGCGTACTGTAGTGCGATAGCCGTGTAAAGCATAGGGTAACATCTCATGCTAGTCTTTGTATGTAGTCACCATCTTCTGCACGATCTTCTTGATATTCTTGTTGGCGGCCTCAACTGCACCGTTCATCTGGGGCCTATAAGGAGAGGAGTTGTGATGTTCAATCTTGAATTTCTCACACAGGGCCTGCACCATGTCATTGTTCAGATTGGTACCATTGTCGGTGATAATCTTGCTGGGAACACCATATCGACAGATGATATTGTTCTTGATGAACTTAACCACTACTTGCTTGGTTACACTGGCATAAGATGCAGCTTCGACCCACTTGGTGAAGTAATCGATCGCTACCAAAATGAAACGATGACCATTCGAAGCCTTTGGTTCAATCCTTCCAATCATGTCGATGCCCCACATAGAGAAAGGCCACGGAGAGGAAATGACATTGAGGGCATGCGGAGGTACATGAAACTTATCAGCATAGACCTGACATTTGTGACATTTCCTAGCATATTGGTAGCAATCGTGTTCCATAGACATCCAATAGTAGCCTGCTCTTAACAATTTTCTAGACATGGTATGCCCCGAAGCATGGGTCCCGAAAGTGCCGTCGTGCACGTTGTGCATCAGTTGCTCTGCTTCGCGCTCATCAACACATCTCAATAATATCATATCCAAATTCCTCTTGTATAGAACGTCCCCATCTAACACGAACTTGCTAGCCAACCTGCGCAAGGTCTTCTTGTCTTTGTTGGAAGCATTCGGCGGGTATTCGCGGCTTTGCAAAAACTGCTTGATATTACAATACCAGGGTCTGTTGTCAATCACATCTGCATCTGTCCGGACAATCACATCACCGATGGCAAACACATGAGAAGGCCGGTCAAGGCGCTGCACTTTGATTACTGGCACGTGGTTCCAGTGGTTCACTTGAAACATGGAGGATAAAGTAGCAAGAGCATCGGCCATTTGATTTTCCTCACGGGGAATATGGTGCAATTCGACTTTCGTAAAGTACGTCAGCAGACGTCTCGCGTAGTCGCGGTAAGGGATCAGATTGGCATGATGAGTCTCCCATTCTCCCTTTATCTTGTTTACAACAAGTGCAGAATCTCCATAGATGTCAAGATGCTTGATTCTCATGTCAATTGCTTCCTCAATTCCCAAGATGCATGCTTCGTACTCGGCCATGTTGTTTGTGCATTCAAATACAATCCGGGCGGTAAAAGGAATGTGATGCCCTTGCGGAGATACAATCACTGCGCCAATTCCTTTACCGTAAGCATTAACAGCACCGTCGAAGACCAATCCCCACTTGCTATCAGGGTCTGGACCTTCACCAATCAACGGTTCTTCACAGTCTCTCGGCTTCAAGTACATGACTTCTTCGTCCGGGAAATCGAACTTCATGGGCTGATAGTCATCAAGTGGCTGGTAAGCGAGGTGGTCGGCTAGAACACTTCCTCTAATGGCCTTTTGGGCTTTAAACACAATATCATATTCAGACAGAAGCATTTGCCAGCGCGCGATCTTTCCAGTGATTGCAGGTTTTTCAAAGATGTATTTAATCGGGTCCATTCTGGATATCAACCAAGTCGTATGGTTCATTAAGTAGTGTCGTAGGCGTTTGGCAGCCCAGGCTAAAGCACAACAAGTCTTTTCGAGCATCGTATACCGAGTCTCACAGTCAGTGAATTTCTTGCTCAGATCGTAGATAGCATGTTCTTTCTTTCCGGTCTCGTCCTGCTGACCGAGCACACATCCCATGGATTCATCTAATACTGACAGATACATAATCAACGGCCTTGCTTCCACGGGCGGGACAAGGATGGGTGGTTCTAGCAAATAGTCTTTGATGTTGTCAAAAGCTTCCTGGCATTCATTGTCCCACACAATGGGTTGATTCTTCCTGAGTAGCTTGAAAATTGGCCCGCAAGTTGCGGTCATGTGAGATATGAATCGGGAGATATAATTCAGACGTCCGAGGAAACCTCTAACTTGCTTCTCAGTCTGTGGGGCCGACATTTCTCGGATTGCTCGGACTTTGTCAGGATCTACTTCAATGCCTCTTTGGCTAACAATGAACCCTAGCAGCTTCCGTGATCTAACACCGAACATACATTTGTTAGGATTTAGCCGAAGCTTGTATTTTCTTAACCTTTCAAACATCTTTGCCAAATATTCAACGTGTTGCCCCTCATCGCTTGACTTGACAATCATGTCGTCCACATACACCTCGACTTCTTTGTGAATCATATCGTGGAACAACGTGGTCATCCCCCTCTGATAGGTGGCACCAGCATTTATTAGACCGAACGGCATTGCTTTGCAACAGAAAGTTCCCCATGGGGTAATGAACGATGTCTTCTCCCTATCTTTGGGCGACATTTTGATCTGATTGTATCTAGAGAAACCGTCCATGAAGGAGAACACCTTGCACTGAGCAGTATTGTCAACAAGCACGTCAATATGAGGCAGCGGGAAATTGTCTTTCAGACTGGCTTTATTCAAATCCCTGTAATCAACACACATCCGAACTTTGCCATTCTTCTTTGGTACAGGCACAATATTAGCAACCCACTCGGGATATTCAACCGTCATGAGGAACCCTGCATCAATCTGCTTCTGCACTTCACCCTCAATCTTGAGAGCCATGTCAGGACGAGTTCTTCTCAACTTTTGTCTAACAGGAGGGCATTCAGGCTTTGTTGGTATCCGGTGCTCTACGATCTGGGGATCCAAACCCGGCATATCTTCATACGACCGTGCGAAAATATCCGAATACTCTCGGAGAAGTTGGAAGATCCTCTTTTTAACCCCCTCTTTCAGTGCAGCACCAACCTTGATCTCTCGCTTATTGTCCTCGGTACCCAAGTTGACCAACCCAATCTCTTCCTGGTGAGGCCGAATGGCTTTTTCCTCCTGTTCAAGTAGCCGAGTAATCTCGTCTGGTATATCATCCTCACTCTCATCTTCGGCTTCGAACACCGGGAACTCAAAAGTCGGAGGAACCGTAGGGTCACTGCGTTCAACGGGCTTATTATGGTTCGATCTGCGTGATATGGTTGGATGATTTTTAGAAAAGATTTTTTCATGCAGATCTTTGAAACTAATAAGAAAATACAGATGTTTTGGTTTTTTCTGGCATTACCATCATTTCCAAGGGAAAAAGCATTAAGAAAAACAACAGTCATGAAAGAAGCGACAAAAATTTCTTTTTTTTTTTATTAATAATGGCAATGCCGAAACAAACATGCCCTTACAAAAACATCATTTTCGCTTTGGGCGGAGCGAAAAGATGGTTATTTTGAAAAAACAAAGACCTAAGCAACAAGACACATTACTCGGAATCATGCATGATCAACGGAAGGTCAACAACATTCCAATTCTTCGCAGTGCCTCCTAATATAACAAACACGGACCTAGACCCACTTCCAGTGGCACCTTCAGTAATTGCATTGGCGAACCCAGCACTGTAGAACGTCCCAGTAGATACTCCTGATGTTGGGGAGAACCCAAGACCTTCTTTGCGCTTATTATCAAGTAGTTGTATCAATTGGCCCCAACCGGTAGCCTGTCCTTCCTGAACAGCCCTTTGCGCGTCCTTTAGAGAAGCCATAGCGGCACCGACCTTCTTGGGCTCCGTACCTTCAACAGTCAAACCTTGAAATGGAGTCCCTTCAGCAGACCCTGCTTCAATACAAGAGAACGATGACAATTGACTGACCAAGTACGCTTCTTCTCCATGTACAGTAACAAGCTTACCATTCCTCGCAAATTTCAGTTTTTGATGAAGAGTGGAGGTGACCGCGCCGGCCTCATGTATCCACGGCCTTCCGAGGAGGCAACTATAGGAAGCATCGATGTCCATGACTTGGAAAGTGATCAGAAATGTTTCAGGGCCAATGGTCATAAGAAGATCCACTTCACCGAGAACGTCTTTGCGGGATTCGTCATAGGCTTTGACCAGAAAAGTGCTCCTCCTCAAAGGGGCTCCTTGATAGCTTAGCTGGTCCAGAGTCGATTTGGGCATCACATTCAGAGACGAGCCGATATCTACCAATACATTCGACAACATGTCAGTCTTGCAATTCATAGAGATGTGTAGGGCCAAACTATGATGCTTCCCTGCCTCGGGGAGCTCGTCTTCGCTAAACCAGAGATTGCTGCAAGCGGTGATATTTCCCACTATACCACCAAACTGATCCACCGTGACCTCATGGTCGACGTATGCCTGCTCCAATACCTTTAGCAAGATGTTCCTGTGAGCTTCAGAGCTCAGGAGCAAGGATAAGATGGATATCTTGGACGGGGTTTGCAACAGATGATCCACGATCTTGTAGTCACTTCTCTTGATTATCTTCAGGATTTCGTCCAAATTAGAATCTTCAATAGATAGACCTGGCCGGCTAACGTGTTTAGCAACAGGAGGAACTGGGAGTGGAGTTGTTTTGTCAATCGGAGCTGTGGTGGGCGCGGCTGTCTTCTTCTGAAACAAAGGCGGACGGACCCTATCGCTCCTTAGAGTCTTCGTCTCTTCGGCGATGTTGTAAGGAACGGCTTTTGTGGAAACAAAGGGCACTGGCCCAGGTAGCCTTATCACTAGAGGTTCAATATTTTCTCTCGGAGGCGTGGTCCTAATGGGGGTATCATGGAAGACTGGCATAATTACACAAACGTCGCTGGCTATCAGATAGTTATCATTCATCAGGCTCTGGATGTCGTTCCGCACTACGTCACAGCCCATAGGATTCTAAAGACACCCATTGCAAGCGGCATGGTCATGGTTAAACAAAGAGGCTTGGCACAACTTGACGTGCAGCGGTACCAGAGGAGTTGCAACGTTACGAACATCAAGGTGGGTAGTTTCTTCATATACTTCAATCATGTTCACGGCAGCATGATTTGGGAGCGGATTATCGAGGACATGCGGGAGATCGTTCTCGAAAGACAACTTTCCTTGGTCTATCAGTTTCTTCACAATATACTTCAAAGCGTAACATCCTTCCACATCGTGGCCTAGAGCGCCTTGATGAAAATCGCACCTGAGGTCAGAACGAAACCGAGGAGGTAATGGGTTGGGCGGCGGCTTGCCGGGTCTGGTTATGCAGTACCCTTTGTGCAGCAGAGTTGGAAGCAATTCAGCATATAACATTGGAATCGGAGGGAAAGATGGTCGGGCCTGAGGACCTTGCTGCTGTTGTGGTTGTTGTTGAACCGGTGGCTGTTGTTGCACTTGCTGAGCGATGGCGTTGACAGGGACCTGAGACTAACCCGGTGATAGAGGATACTGATGGTAGAATGGTGGAAAGAACGGATGTTGGGCGTATTGCATGTATTGGTACGGCAGAGGCAGTTGAGTAGCATTGATGGGAGCAACGGCGGCCATGGATTGATTGGTCTCGGTAGATACCATCCCGACTTCTGTCTCTTTCTTCTTGTGATGGCCATTGCCATACTTCTTTGGTGCATTTGTCGAGGATTCACCCTTTTCGAACACAATGATACCCTCTCTGACAGCTTCTTCTAGGCGGGTTCCCATGGTGACCATCTCGGAGAAGTTGCTCGAAGCAGCAATGATCATCCTTTCAACATAGTCTTTCTTCATCGTCTTTAGAAACGTCTGTGTCATTTCCTCTTCATCTAGAGCAGGGGTAATACGGGCGGCTGGCCCCCTCCACCTTTGTGCATACTCACGGAAGTTTTCATCTTTCTTCTAGAAGAGGGATCTGAGAAATTCCCTGTTTGGCTTCAATCTGGTATTAAACCCATAGTGACTCTTGAAAGCGGCAGCCAAATCATCGAAGGTACGAATGTCATCTTTACTCAGACCAGTATACCATTCTGCAGCGTCTTCCATCAAACTGTCTTGGAAACAGTGAATCATGAGCGAATCATTGTCTGAGTAGTTAGCCATCTTCCGGACGTATTTGATGATATGATTTTGAGGACAAGTCAGCCCATTGTATCGGTCGAATTCTGGGACTTTGAACTTTTTAGGGACATCTACCCTTGGTACTAGGCAGAGATCGTGAGTCTTGACAAGATCACCACTTCCTCGGTTAGCTTTGATTTCACGACGGAGTTCTCTAGCAAGCTCCTCCATCCTCTCTTCCATAGTTCCAGTCATGGGAGACTTCCCACGACGAGTATCGGTGTTGGTGTTTTGAGGCATAGAATGTACGATTGGGTCAGTGAAGACCGTTGATTGAGGCAGAGTAGTGTGGAGAGACGCATGCCCTGGGATGGGGATTTGGTTACCATTGGCAGCACCAGAAGTACCTGCTGCGGTATCAGGAGCAAAGAAAGATGGGAGTCCGTATGGGTATCCCCTCGGCATAGCAAAGCGGTCATCAAGAGATGCTGTTGGAATTGCCTCAGTGGTCTCTGGAGCAGACGAGGCTGGTTGTTCCTGGGCAGCCAACAGAGCAGTTATAACATCGTGAGCTTTAGCCAGCTCTTCCCTTAAAGAAGCCAATTCGGTACGGAGCTGTGCGTTTTCTTCTTCCATAGCTACTTGATTCCTTCTTCTGTATTGTCTAGTCTGATGTACTCTGACAGGTTGATCAATCTTTCGAGCACGAGCCACTTTTCACACTGCGGCAGAAGAACCAGGAGGCAATGAGCACTTGGAAGTTTTTCGTGACCGATGAATGATGCGTATGATGCATGATATGTACAAATGCAGATGCAAAAACGACTCTTTTTGGTTATCGAAAGGACCTCTTAGACAAATTAGAAACCTTGTGAACATTATTAGGAAAAAATGAAGAGACTAGAAAGTTGTAGAGATAAATCGTTTTGGAATGTTAAGCCAAGGGGAGTGGGTCTTAAAACATAATACAAACAACATAATCATCTAAGCCCATGGAGTGACAGGGTAATCCTCAGAATCAGACTCCGGAGCCGAACTGTAGTATCTGGCATAGAATTCCCGACGACCTCTAGCTCTCTTGGAATCCCTCATAAGCAGCTCATCTTTCTCCTCAAGCTCTTTCCTAGCCTTGGCTAGCTCTCTTTTCAACATTCGATTCTCATGATCCTTCTGCTCATCTCTACCGTCCAAAGTCAAAATCAAGTTCTCGGCTTCATTGTATCGGGCTTTCCATGCTTGCTTCTCCTGACTCTCCATAGCGAGATGCTCCTGGTACATCTCCTGGGTGGCGGGAAGCAAAGGTAATGGCCTGGATGGAATAGATGCGGACACATGCCTCATGGCAGGATAAGGCATGCCAATCTCTTCAGCTCGATCTATCACCCACTGAGTATAGGCCTCATGAGCGATACCGGATCTCACACCCAAATGTTTCACATCCTTCCTTCGAACTTTAGACCAAGCATCCATAAAAGCTTTCCTTTGCCCGGCGGGGGCATTGGAATAGTAGAAGAACTCCTGGGATGTAGCAAGATTGATGGGCTTTGTTCTCATAGGGAAGCCGAACTGTCTCATGGCTAGCTCAGGATTGTAGTTGATTCCTCCCCGGGTACCGAGAAGAGGTACATTGAGGAAGTCTCCACAACCTGTGATAATCTCCTTGGCTCGAGCTGCCGGGGTAATCCAAACCACCTCATCGGGAGTCAGAGCCATAATCCGTTGCGAATAAGACCAATTCTCCGAGTTGGCATGGAAAGAACTTGGAAGGTGAGAAATAAACCACCTATATAGGAGAGGCACACAACAAAGAATGTATCCACGACCTTTGAGAGTCCGATCATGGATGGCGTGGTACGTGTCAGCTAACAAAGTAGGAACCGGGTTCTTGGAGTGGAAAATCTCAATAGCATTCATGTCCACAAAGTTGTCAAGGTTCGGGAAGAGAATGAGCCCGTAGATAAGTAGTGCAAGAATAGCCTCAAGAGTGTCCTAACAAGTAGATTCGAGATTAGCCCGCTCGAATAAGTACTTCGAAGTGAAACCCTGGATGTGAGATTTGGTAACGAGATTCTTGGACACATCGGAGGTCTTGAGATAAAGATCCTTAGCAATCACCAAAGGAGTAAGAGGAGCCCCGGGACCCGTGAAAGGTGTCCTCTCGGCTACAGGTAAACCCAACAAACTAGAATAAGCCTCAAGTGTAGGAACCAACTGGAAATCCGGGAAAGTGAAGCAACGGAAGACCGGATCATAGAATTGTACCAAAGTGTGCACCAACTTCTCTTCCACATTAGTCTGGAGAATAGTAAGCAAACCACCGTATCGGAGACGAAACCCAGTCGGATTCTTGACCTTGAGTGCCAACTCCCTTAAGCTAACCAAATCGACTTCCTTGAATTTGTAAGACTTAGTCTTCTTCATACCTGGAATGTTTACAAAGTTTTCAATTTGTCTAGACCTTTCGATAAATGCATGAAAATTTTTTATGCATGAATGCATGTATGCATGATTTTGGTTAGGGAAAACGCGGTGGGCTAAGGTTCACAGTTGCGGAGCTGCGGATGGACACGGTGTCCGGTGAGACTAGGGTTTTGATAGTAGTAACCATGGTTCTAATAAGGTTCCCAAACTGCAACCCCTCTTACGCATATCATAGTAGCACAAGGCGACGCCCGTTCCATGATTATTTGTAAGAAGGTCTAGTTTGGGTGTAGTATCGCGTGACGACTAAATTTCGAGACGACGCCCGGTTTAGCCACCGCACTACGTCCTAAGAAAAGGCCAAAGATGGGTTTGGTAACTACGGTCCATAGCCTCATCGGTCAATTGGAAGTAAAGTGCCTAAGCATGACAACACACGCCGACAACATCACCCCCAAAATGCCTCAGCTATGTGAGATTGATCGCATAACCCAATACACGAGGCAACCCCCGGATTGGATTGTCGATTATATCTCTTCCTAATCTTAAGTTCACTCAGCCCGGGTATAGGAATCTTGATATCCTCACCCCACACGTTGCATGAAGATAATTACATATAACAATAAATTAAAGTGTAAAACATAAAGCATGAAAAACTAGGCGTAGCTCTAAACTCCCCAGTGAAGTCGCCATTTCTGTCATCGCGATTTTCGGGTGTCAAGTCATTAATTAGGCTTGAACCTTTCGATCATTGATGTCTCTATTTTTTTTGGGGAAGGGTATAATTGAGAAAACCCTTAGAAATTCTAAGTTCGGGGCAATTTTCGCTACGGGAAGGTGTTAGGCACCCGCAACGACTATAGTACTCTATAGGAGCCGTTTTTCTAGATCTATCTTTTACGCTTTATTTTTAGATGCTATTTTTTGAAAAAAATTGTTTTTAAGAATGGGGAGAAGAAGCGTTTGGATTTATTTTTTATTGGACTTGGAGAGATTTTGGTCTCTTGCCTACATACCCTTTTAAGGGATCAAACTCCATGTAGTTCTCTTCCAAAAAGATTTTTGTGGGTTTGTTTGTTTTTAATAATTTTGAAAATGATTTTGAAGAAGAGAAAAGAGGCCTTAAAGGCATGAGTTTGAAAAAAAAATGAGGTTATTTCAATTATTAAAGAAAAAGGTTAAAGTTGGAATTTAAGATTCATTTGCGTTTTGATTAAGAAAATAAAAGGAAAAAGGTTATGGAGTTTTGACTCCAAGATTATTATGAAAATGATTTTCAAGTGAGGAGTTATTTGTTTTTTTTTCCTTTTTTGGAAAGTATGATATCTTTTCTAAGTATCGCGTTTCCTAAACATACATCTAAACGGTAATTCATGCAACGTGTGTGCGTGTCGGTGCTTGTGTCGGTGTACATCATTAGAGTCCATTATCCTTTACATTTGGCCCTAGTTTACATGCTATGGTCTTGCAAGAAATTTAAAGGAAGTAAAGCTACCCTAAAATATTACATGAGAATTAATGGAAATTGCATAAAACTAGCTAAAGAAAGAAATGAAAATGATGCAATGCTTGCACTATGGATGAGACATGAAATAAGATGGTTAGTAGACAAAATATAGAATGGTGGAGAAATAGGCAGGGAATGAGAAATAAAATGGCAAGAAACATTTAGTAAAAAGCATGCAACACATAGTGAAAATAATATGATAAAAGAATGCACAAAACCTAGATGCAAAACTCATCTAACACATGACCTAAAATATCTATCCTAGCACAATTTTAGAGACTCATTTCAAATATAGGAATGTGAATTACAAGGCAATTTTAGGCACAAAGTTATCACATATGCATATTTTGACTTTTAAAGCCATTCAACTTACTTGCAACATAAGAAATCAAGATCTAAACACTCAAACAGTAGCAATGGCATAGAATCATGCGCAAAATCATCACAAAATCATATAACAAGCATTGAGATCATGTGGCGTTGAATTGGCACAAAAATCATGCAAGAAATTTCACAAAGGTGCTCAAGAACACAAATCAAGCAAGAAACTCTAACACATATTTTTATCAATCAAAAATGTATACCGTAAAACAGTCAAAAATGTATCATGAATCCTATAGAAAAAAATTCTAGAAAATTGCAAGAAAATTATAGCATGCCAGAGGTTCAGATAGCAAGAAAATGAGTGTAATTAGCAAGAAATTCAAGAAAACTCTTACAGAAACCTAAAAGCCCAATGGATAATGGTCCAACCCACACGCTGATGGATCCGGATTGATCCTAAAGCCTCAGAGGCGTTGGATCAATTCGGATCCTCCAACACCTAGATCTAGCGGCTGGAAATGCAAGAAAGTGGATCGGGTCTGATCCGACCCGGTCCACGGGTCTATATAAAAGAAAACTGAACCGGTTCGCATCACTTTCCTCTCTTCTTTCTCTTTCTTCTCTCCGTTCTCTCTTCTTCGAACCCTAACCCTAATTCTCCCAACTCTACCCAGAACTTGCTCAAACATGCATCAATCAGTTTAACTTGCTGTTATAAGCACAAATTCATCACTTGGAATCACTTTCAACCGGTAAATCGATGTAGATCGTGAAGTTTCTTCACGGTTTTCAAACGGATTTTTTTGTGTTTCTTGTTCTAATCTTTTTCTAAATGAGTTTTTCTGTGGATTCTTAGGTTTACAACGGTTGATTCTCGTTGTAAACCGTAGATTCCTTACGGTTTCAAACGATTTTTAGGGTTTGCGTGATTTTGAACAAGTTCTTTGAATCTTCTACGGATCTACATCGATTTAAGGATTCGTTGATATTCTTAAACGCGTAAGAGGTAGGTTTTCATGTTTACCTGTGTTTTAATCGGAGATTCGAGCTAGAATCTTCAAGAACTTTGGATTTTTGATTCTGCTTCGTTGATTCTTGGTTCAGATCCAGAAATAAACTGGTAATTCCTTCTTCTTCCTCTTAACCGGTTCAGAATCCTTGAATTCTTCACTTTCTTCTTCTTCTCAAACGGTTTCTGTGATCGCGCCGGATTCGTTGCTTCTGGCAATGGATTTGGCGCTTGAATTGCAGAAACACCAGCTCAGTGATGAAGATTCAACTGAATCTCTGAGAGCTGCACGAAAGTTCCACTGATTTTGGCTCAATTGGTTTCTGAAACGGTTAGGGTTTCTGAGAAAAGTTCTTCAATCTTTTTGAGTTGGTTAGGGTTTGATCCAACTGAATGGAGAGAGAATGTGAGAAATCTGTTTCTAATGTGGCATGATTCTGTGTGTGTACCTCTCTGACTCTGACACGCGTGGCCTTATATAGCCTGCCATGTGGCCTCTGATCCAATTGGGACGTGACATGTGGACTGAACTGCTTGCGTGACATTTTGGACTAATCTACAAATTTGAAAGAAAATGGGACTGTTTTGCAATTAAAACAAGAATTGGACTATTTTGAAAATCAAAAGAATTGGGACTGTTTTTGAAAACAATAAACTGAAATTAAACTGTTTTGAAAGTAAAATTGGACTCATTTGCAATTAAAACAAAATTCGGGCTTATTTGTAAAAAGTAAAAATAAAATTGGTAAAAAAATGTCATTTGAAAAAAACGTAAAGTGGAACAGTTAAAAACGACAAAACGGACTAAAACGAACAAACTACCAAAATGAGGTATTTCAAAATACCTCTCTGTCAAAAAATTGTTTGATGTGAAAAGACCAAAATGCCCCTAGGGACTAAACGACTCAGACTGACTCAGATGCAAAACTAAGATGATTTTTAGATAGAAATTGATTGATGACTTATGCAGACAAGTTGAAAAGACTCAGAGACAAATTGCAGGGACTAAAATGGGTTCCTCTGTAGGAAATGACCAAAATACCCTTTTGTATGATTTTATGCAAAATTTGGAATAAAATGCAGGAAAATATGTAATGGTTTTAGAAACTCTTTTTTAAGGACTTGTAATGCAAGAAAACATTTTGGATGGTTTTAAATGCAAGAAAATTAGAGACGGAAGCAGTAAAATGTGCGGTTGACACACAGTAGACAACTGTAAAATAGACATAGTGAACTTGAAATAATCCGAACCAAAAAGAAGTTTGAACGAGTATTTTTAGGTCCAAAATGAGGGTATGACAGCTGCCCCTATTTAAGTTTCTTCGTCTGGACGGGTCAAGAGACAGAGTCTTTGGCTTGACGGGACGAAGACACTTAAATATCGACATTTGCGCTGATTTTGGGCATAAAAGTTCGTTCGTAAATGTTATGTATGCCATGCAACATTTGGATTATGAATGCAAGACAAACTGAGAATTGAGTTTAACAAAATATGTCGTATCCATTGCGGGATTGGTAGACATTAACAGAATAGCAAATAACAGAGTATGTCGTATCCATTGCGGGATTGGTAGACATTAACAAGATAGCGAATAACAGAACTCACTAGGGAGACTAAATAGCAAATTGACAAGTGCAAGTTGTTCTTTTGGTTCGAACTGGGAACTTGACCGAGGATAACGAAAACAGACGGGCACAAGCTGTTCTTGAATTCGAACTAGCCGCTTGGCCGATGACAGAAACAAAGCGTAGGTGCAAGCTGTTCTTGTATTTGAACCAGCGGCTTGACCTATAACAAGAATGGAAGCAAATGGACACGTACAAGCTGTTCTTGGGTTCGAACTGGCCACTTGACCGATAACAAGAGTGAATTGACAGGCATAAGCTGTTCTTGGGTTCGAACTGGCCACTTGGCCGATAACAAGAGTAAATTGACAGGCACAAGCTGTTCTTGGATGCGAACTAGCCACTTGGCTGATAACAGAAATAGATGGTATTGCAAAAACAAATTGAAATTGACTGACATGACTGCAAGAGTCTTGAAATTTACAGGACTGTAGAAGTTTGAAATTGACATGATTGTAGAAATTTTGAAATTGACATGATAGTAGATATTTGAAATTGACACGACTGTAAAGGTTTGAAATTGACTTGAGACTTTGACAGAGATTAACATAGGAATTGAAGATGCAATGTGTATGAATGGCATACCAATTTTATCAGATGCATGAGCGTATAAGATGCATGATTATGCATGTATGAATGCTTTGAAATGCATGATGGTTGGCAATTTGCAGACACAATTTCGCAGAGACAAACAAAACATTGGAATATTGGGCACGTAATGGCTCGTGCTCTAACAAATACTTGCGAAAGTTCCCCTGGGGATGCCGTCGTTAAAAGACGCATCAAGACCATTGTTGAAGGCAATGAGCCATACCCCATTCGCAAACTTGTAGTGAGTGAAGCCTTTTGATGGTACTGCCATTGTTGGACGCTCTAATGTCGAGCACACTTTGGATATCGCATATGTGGTTAATGCTTTTTTGCATGTTTGCTTTCGTTCGTTTTTTTTTTCATCCCATTTTTGCCTGGATCGCCCTTTCGGGTTTTCGGTCCACCGGGAAATAAATTCTTTTCATTGCCCCTGTTTTTGCCTGAATTGCCTCTGTAGGTTGTCAATCCATTGGGGTGCTCATTTTTGCCTAAGCCGCCCTTTCGGGTTTTCAGCTTAGCGAGCTTATTCATTTTTGTATTTTTCATTCTGTTTTTTCATTCTTGCCATTGACCACAGACCGTACTGGGGAGAGAGCCTGTTGGTAACCTGCATCGAAATGGATATCAACTCGTGTTTGTTCATGCATGTTTCGTTTGAATGCACCTAGTTGCTTAGGTTGGTTTTCAAAATACACAAAAAAAATTTCAATTTCAAAGATGTTTGTTTCAGACACTGTCGTTATCAAAATAGAAAGAAGATTTTTGTACAAGGCCTTGAAAATAGAATGAAGAAATAGAGTTTCAAACAAAAGCATAGGCTCAAATCGACGTATAAGAGTAGTAGTCAGCCAAAGGCGTGACTCCACGGATTTACAAAGCTTGGAAGATGGTAATTTTATTGGTTGGTGGTACATTGAACGTAGTAGTCTCTACAGTTCCTAGAAATTTTGAATTCATAGGTACAACAGCTTCAGATGAGAGTGGCCATTTATCAGTTGCTCGTGCCCCAAGGGGATGGTGGTTTGCCAGATATAGTCAATTGCCTTTCGTTTCAATCTCATTTTTGCATGAACCGCCCTTTCGGGTTTTCGGCCCATCGAGACGCTCATTTTTGCCTGAGTTACGTGTAGTCTCAGCGAGCTTTTTCATATTTACATTTTTTTGTCCCTTATTTTGCCTGGACCGCCCTTTCGGGTTTTCGATCCACCGGGAAGCGCATTCTTGCCTAGGCCGCCCTTTTGGGTTTTCGACCTACCACGCTGTTCTTTTCATATATCTAGGCAAAGTATTTCTTGACTATATCGGCATTCACAGGGTTCGGGAGTTCCACGCCATCCATGTGTGTAAGAATCAAAGCTCCGCCAGAGAAGGCCTTCTTGACAACATATCGTCCTTCGTAGTTTGGCGTCCACTTGCTCCTTGGGTCGGGTTGTTGAATTACTCTTCTTTTCAAAACAAGTTCACCTTCCTTGAATTCCCGAGGACGGACTTTCTTGTCAAAAGCAGTTTTCATTCTTGTTTGATACAACCGTCCACGAGCCAAAGCATCCAGACGTCTTTCTTCAATCAAATTCAACTGATCATACCGACTCTGGCACCATTCAGCCTCAAACAACTTTGCTTCCATGATCACGCGGAGGGATGGGATTTCTACTTCCAAGGGGAGAACTGCTTCCATGCCATATACAAGGGAGAAAGGCGTTGCCCCGGTCGAGCTGCGTACTGTAGTGCGATAGCCGTGTAAAGCATAGGGTAACATCTCATGCTAGTCTTTGTATGTAGTCACCATCTTCTGCACGATCTTCTTGATATTCTTGTTGGCGGCCTCAACTGCACCGTTCATCTGGGGCCTATAAGGAGAGGAGTTGTGATGTTCAATCTTGAATTTCTCACACAGGGCCTGCACCATGTCATTGTTCAGATTGGTACCATTGTCGGTGATAATCTTGCTGGGAACACCATATCGACAGATGATATTGTTCTTGATGAACTTAACCACTACTTGCTTGGTTACACTGGCATAAGATGCAGCTTCGACCCACTTGGTGAAGTAATCGATCGCTACCAAAATGAAACGATGACCATTCGAAGCCTTTGGTTCAATCCTTCCAATCATGTCGATGCCCCACATAGAGAAAGGCCACGGAGAGGAAATGACATTGAGGGCATGCGGAGGTACATGAAACTTATCAGCATAGACCTGACATTTGTGACATTTCCTAGCATATTGGTAGCAATCGTGTTCCATAGACATCCAATAGTAGCCTGCTCTTAACAATTTTCTAGACATGGTATGCCCCGAAGCATGGGTCCCGAAAGTGCCGTCGTGCACGTTGTGCATCAGTTGCTCTGCTTCGCGCTCATCAACACATCTCAATAATATCATATCCAAATTCCTCTTGTATAGAACGTCCCCATCTAACACGAACTTGCTAGCCAACCTGCGCAAGGTCTTCTTGTCTTTGTTGGAAGCATTCGGCGGGTATTCGCGGCTTTGCAAAAACTGCTTGATATTACAATACCAGGGTCTGTTGTCAATCACATCTGCATCTGTCCGGACAATCACATCACCGATGGCAAACACATGAGAAGGCCGGTCAAGGCGCTGCACTTTGATTACTGGCACGTGGTTCCAGTGGTTCACTTGAAACATGGAGGATAAAGTAGCAAGAGCATCGGCCATTTGATTTTCCTCACGGGGAATATGGTGCAATTCGACTTTCGTAAAGTACGTCAGCAGACGTCTCGCGTAGTCGCGGTAAGGGATCAGATTGGCATGATGAGTCTCCCATTCTCCCTTTATCTGGTTTACAACAAGTGCAGAATCTCCATAGATGTCAAGATGCTTGATTCTCATGTCAATTGCTTCCTCAATTCCCAAGATGCATGCTTCGTACTCGGCCATGTTGTTTGTGCATTCAAATACAATCCGGGCGGTAAAAGGAATGTGATGCCCTTGCGGAGATACAATCACTGCGCCAATTCCTTTACCGTAAGCATTAACAGCACCGTCGAAGACCAATCCCCACTTGCTATCAGGGTCTGGACCTTCACCAATCAACGGTTCTTCACAGTCTCTCGGCTTCAAGTACATGACTTCTTCGTCCGGGAAATCGAACTTCATGGGCTGATAGTCATCAAGTGGCTGGTAAGCGAGGTGGTCGGCTAGAACACTTCCTCTAATGGCCTTTTGGGCTTTAAACACAATATCATATTCAGACAGAAGCATTTGCCAGCGCGCGATCTTTCCAGTGATTGCAGGTTTTTCAAAGATGTATTTAATCGGGTCCATTCTGGATATCAACCAAGTCGTATGGTTCATTAAGTAGTGTCGTAGGCGTTTGGCAGCCCAGGCTAAAGCACAACAAGTCTTTTCGAGCATCGTATACCGAGTCTCACATTCAGTGAATTTCTTGCTCAGATCGTAGATAGCATGTTCTTTCTTTCCGGTCTCGTCCTGCTGACCGAGCACACATCCCATGGATTCATCTAATACTGACAGATACATAATCAACGGCCTTGCTTCCACGGGCGGGACAAGGATGGGTGGTTCTAGCAAATAGTCTTTGATGTTGTCAAAAGCTTCCTGGCATTCATTGTCCCACACAATGGGTTGATTCTTCCTGAGTAGCTTGAAAATTGGCCCGCAAGTTGCGGTCATGTGAGATATGAATCGGGAGATATAATTCAGACGTCCGAGGAAACCTCTAACTTGCTTCTCAGTCTGTGGGGCCGACATTTCTCGGATTGCTCGGACTTTGTCAGGATCTACTTCAATGCCTCTTTGGCTAACAATGAACCCTAGCAGCTTCCGTGATCTAACACCGAACATACATTTGTTAGGATTTAGCCGAAGCTTGTATTTTCTTAACCTTTCAAACATCTTTGCCAAATATTCAACGTGTTGCCCCTCATCGCTTGACTTGACAATCATGTCGTCCACATACACCTCGACTTCTTTGTGAATCATATCGTGGAACAACGTGGTCATCCCCCTCTGATAGGTGGCACCAGCATTTATTAGACCGAACGGCATTGCTTTGCAACAGAAAGTTCCCCATGGGGTAATGAACGATGTCTTCTCCCTATCTTTGGGCGACATTTTGATCTGATTGTATCTAGAGAAACCGTCCATGAAGGAGAACACCTTGCACTGAGCAGTATTGTCAACAAGCACGTCAATATGAGGCAGCGGGAAATTGTCTTTCAGACTGGCTTTATTCAAATCCCTGTAATCAACACACATCCGAACTTTGCCATTCTTCTTTGGTACAGGCACAATATTAGCAACCCACTCGGGATATTCAACCGTCATGAGGAACCCTGCATCAATCTGCTTCTGCACTTCACCCTCAATCTTGAGAGCCATGTCAGGACGAGTTCTTCTCAACTTTTGTCTAACAGGAGGGCATTCAGGCTTTGTTGGTATCCGGTGCTCTACGATCTGGGGATCCAAACCCGGCATATCTTCATACGACCGTGCGAAAATATCCGAATACTCTCGGAGAAGTTGGAAGATCCTCTTTTTAACCCCCTCTTTCAGTGCAGCACCAACCTTGATCTCTCGCTTATTGTCCTCGGTACCCAAGTTGACCAACCCAATCTCTTCCTGGTGAGGCCGAATGGCTTTTTCCTCCTGTTCAAGTAGCCGAGTAATCTCGTCTGGTATATCATCCTCACTCTCATCTTCGGCTTCGAACACCGGGAACTCAAAAGTCGGAGGAACCGTAGGGTCACTGCGTTCAACGGGCTTATTATGGTTCGATCTGCGTGATATGGTTGGATGATTTTTAGAAAAGATTTTTTCATGCAGATCTTTGAAACTAATAAGAAAATACAGATGTTTTGGTTTTTTCTGGCATTACCATCATTTCCAAGGGAAAAAGCATTAAGAAAAACAACAGTCATGAAAGAAGCGACAAAAATTTCTTTTTTTTTTATTAATAATGGCAATGCCGAAACAAACATGCCCTTACAAAAACATCATTTTCGCTTTGGGCGGAGCGAAAAGATGGTTATTTTGAAAAAACAAAGACCTAAGCAACAAGACACATTACTCGGAATCATGCATGATCAACGGAAGGTCAACAACATTCCAATTCTTCGCAGTGCCTCCTAATATAACAAACACGGACCTAGACCCACTTCCAGTGGCACCTTCAGTAATTGCATTGGCGAACCCAGCACTGTAGAACGTCCCAGTAGATACTCCTGATGTTGGGGAGAACCCAAGACCTTCTTTGCGCTTATTATCAAGTAGTTGTATCAATTGGCCCCAACCGGTAGCCTGTCCTTCCTGAACAGCCCTTTGCGCGTCCTTTAGAGAAGCCATAGCGGCACCGACCTTCTTGGGCTCCGTACCTTCAACAGTCAAACCTTGAAATGGAGTCCCTTCAGCAGACCCTGCTTCAATACAAGAGAACGATGACAATTGACTGACCAAGTACGCTTCTTCTCCATGTACAGTAACAAGCTTACCATTCCTCGCAAATTTCAGTTTTTGATGAAGAGTGGAGGTGACCGCGCCGGCCTCATGTATCCACGGCCTTCCGAGGAGGCAACTATAGGAAGCATCGATGTCCATGACTTGGAAAGTGATCAGAAATGTTTCAGGGCCAATGGTCATAAGAAGATCCACTTCACCGAGAACGTCTTTGCGGGATTCGTCATAGGCTTTGACCAGAAAAGTGCTCCTCCTCAAAGGGGCTCCTTGATAGCTTAGCTGGTCCAGAGTCGATTTGGGCATCACATTCAGAGACGAGCCGATATCTACCAATACATTCGACAACATGTCAGTCTTGCAATTCATAGAGATGTGTAGGGCCAAACTATGATGCTTCCCTGCCTCGGGGAGCTCGTCTTCGCTAAACCAGAGATTGCTGCAAGCGGTGATATTTCCCACTATACCACCAAACTGATCCACCGTGACCTCATGGTCGACGTATGCCTGCTCCAATACCTTTAGCAAGATGTTCCTGTGAGCTTTAGAGCTCAGGAGCAAGGATAAGATGGATATCTTGGACGGGGGTTGCAACAGATGATCCACGATCTTGTAGTCACTTCTCTTGATTATCTTCAGGATTTCGTCCAAATTAGAATCTTCAATAGATTGACCTGGCCGGCTAACGTGTTTAGCAACAGGAGGAACTGGGAGTGGAGTTGTTTTGTCAATCGGAGCTGTGGTGGGCGCGGCTGTCTTCTTCTGAAACAAAGGCGGACGGACCCTACCGCTCCTTAGAGTCTTCGTCTCTTCGGCGATGTTGTAAGGAACGGCTTTTGTGGAAACAAAGGGCACTGGCCCAGGTAGCCTTATCACTAGAGGTTCAATATTTTCTCTCGGAGGCGTGGTCCTAATGGGGGTATCATGGAAGACTGGCATAATTACACAAACGTCGCTGGCTATCAGATAGTTATCATTCATCAGGCTCTGGATGTCGTTCCGCACTACGTCACAGCCCATAGGATTCTAAAGACACCCATTGCAAGCGGCATGGTCATGGTTAAACAAAGAGGCTTGGCACAACTTGACGTGCAGCGGTACCAGAGGAGTTGCAACGTTACGAACATCAAGGTGGGTAGTTTCTTCATATACTTCAATCATGTTCACGGCAGCATGATTTGGGAGCGGATTATCGAGGACATGCGGGAGATCGTTCTCGAAAGACAACTTTCCTTGGTCTATCAGTTTCTTCACAATATACTTCAAAGCGTAACATCCTTCCACATCGTGGCCTAGAGCGCCTTGATGAAAATCGCACCTGAGGTCAGAACGAAACCGAGGAGGTAATGGGTTGGGCGGCGGCTTGCCGGGTCTGGTTATGCAGTACCCTTTGTGCAGCAGAGTTGGAAGCAATTCAGCATATAACATTGGAATCGGAGGGAAAGATGGTCGGGCCTGAGGACCTTGCTGCTGTTGTGGTTGTTGTTGAACCGGTGGCTGTTGTTGCACTTGCTGAGCGATGGCGTTGACAGGGACCTGAGACTAACCCGGTGATAGAGGATACTGATGGTAGAATGGTGGAAAGAACGGATGTTGGGCGTATTGCATGTATTGGTACGGCAGAGGCAGTTGAGTAGCATTGATGGGAGCAACGGCGGCCATGGATTGATTGGTCTCGGTAGATACCATCCCGACTTCTGTCTCTTTCTTCTTGTGATGGCCATTGCCATACTTCTTTGGTGCATTTGTCGAGGATTCACCCTTTTCGAACACAATGATACCCTCTCTGACAGCTTCTTCTAGGCGGGTTCCCATGGTGACCATCTCGGAGAAGTTGCTCGAAGCAGCAATGATCATCCTTTCAACATAGTCTTTCTTCATCGTCTTTAGAAACGTCTGTGTCATTTCCTCTTCATCTAGAGCAGGGGTAATACGGGCGGCTGCCCCCCTCCACCTTTGTGCATACTCACGGAAGTTTTCATCTTTCTTCTGGAAGAGGGATCTGAGAAATTCCCTGTTTGGCTTCAATCTGGTATTAAACCCATAGTGACTCTTGAAAGCGGCAGCCAAATCATCGAAGGTACGAATGTCATCTTTACTCAGACCAGTATACCATTCTGCAGCGTCTTCCATCAAACTGTCTTGGAAACAGTGAATCATGAGCGAATCATTGTCTGAGTAGTTAGCCATCTTCCGGACGTATTTGATGATATGATTTTGAGGACAAGTCAGCCCATTGTATCGGTCGAATTCTGGGACTTTGAACTTTTTAGGGACATCTACCCTTGGTACTAGGCAGAGATCGTGAGTCTTGACAAGATCACCACTTCCTCGGTTAGCTTTGATTTCACGACGGAGTTCTCTAGCAAGCTCCTCCATCCTCTCTTCCATAGTTCCAGTCATGGGAGACTTCCCACGACGAGTATCGGTGTTGGTGTTTTGAGGCATAGAATGTACGATTGGGTCAGTGAAGACCGTTGATTGAGGCAGAGTAGTGTGGAGAGACGCATGCCCTGGGATGGGGATTTGGTTACCATTGGCAGCACCAGAAGTACCTGCTGCGGTATCAGGAGCAAAGAAAGATGGGAGTCCGTATGGGTATCCCCTCGGCATAGCAAAGCGGTCATCAAGAGATGCTGTTGGAATTGCCTCAGTGGTCTCTGGAGCAGACGAGGCTGGTTGTTCCTGGGCAGCCAACAGAGCAGTTATAACATCGTGAGCTTTAGCCAGCTCTTCCCTTAAAGAAGCCAATTCGGTACGGAGCTGTGCGTTTTCTTCTTCCATAGCTACTTGATTCCTTCTTCTGTATTGTCTAGTCTGATGTACTCTGACAGGTTGATCAATCTTTCGAGCACGAGCCACTTTTCACACTGCGGCAGAAGAACCAGGAGGCAATGAGCACTTGGAAGTTTTTCGTGACCGATGAATGATGCGTATGATGCATGATATGTACAAATGCAGATGCAAAAACGACTCTTTTTGGTTATCGAAAGGACCTCTTAGACAAATTAGAAACCTTGTGAACATTATTAGGAAAAAATGAAGAGACTAGAAAGTTGTAGAGATAAATCGTTTTGGAATGTTAAGCCAAGGGGAGTGGGTCTTAAAACATAATACAAACAACATAATCATCTAAGCCCATGGAGTGACAGGGTAATCCTCAGAATCAGACTCCGGAGCCGAACTGTAGTATCTGGCATAGAATTCCCGACGACCTCTAGCTCTCTTGGAATCCCTCATAAGCAGCTCATCTTTCTCCTCAAGCTCTTTCCTAGCCTTGGCTAGCTCTCTTTTCAACATTCGATTCTCATGATCCTTCTGCTCATCTCTACCGTCCAAAGTCAAAATCAAGTTCTCGGCTTCATTGTATCGGGCTTTCCATGCTTGCTTCTCCTGACTCTCCATAGCGAGATGCTCCTGGTACATCTCCTGGGTGGCGGGAAGCAAAGGTAATGGCCTGGATGGAATAGATGCGGACACATGCCTCATGGCAGGATAAGGCATGCCAATCTCTTCAGCTCGATCTATCACCCACTGAGTATAGGCCTCATGAGCGATACCGGATCTCACACCCAAATGTTTCACATCCTTCCTTCGAACTTTAGACCAAGCATCCATAAAAGCTTTCCTTTGCCCGGCGGGGGCATTGGAATAGTAGAAGAACTCCTGGGATGTAGCAAGATTGATGGGCTTTGTTCTCATAGGGAAGCCGAACTGTCTCATGGCTAGCTCAGGATTGTAGTTGATTCCTCCCCGGGTACCGAGAAGAGGTACATTGAGGAAGTCTCCACAACCTGTGATAATCTCCTTGGCTCGAGCTGCCGGGGTAATCCAAACCACCTCATCGGGAGTCAGAGCCATAATCCGTTGCGAATAAGACCAATTCTCCGAGTTGGCATGGAAAGAACTTGGAAGGTGAGAAATAAACCACCTATATAGGAGAGGCACACAACAAAGAATGTATCCACGACCTTTGAGAGTCCGATCATGGATGGCGTGGTACGTGTCAGCTAACAAAGTAGGAACCGGGTTCTTGGAGTGGAAAATCTCAATAGCATTCATGTCCACAAAGTTGTCAAGGTTCGGGAAGAGAATGAGCCCGTAGATAAGTAGTGCAAGAATAGCCTCAAGAGTGTCCTGACAAGTAGATTCGAGATTAGCCCGCTCGAATAAGTACTTCGAAGTGAAACCCTGGATGTGAGATTTGGTAACGAGATTCTTGGACACATCGGAGGTCTTGAGATAAAGATCCTTAGCAATCACCAAAGGAGTAAGAGGAGCCCCGGGACCCGTGAAAGGTGTCCTCTCGGCTACAGGTAAACCCAACAAACTAGAATAAGCCTCAAGTGTAGGAACCAACTGGAAATCCGGGAAAGTGAAGCAACGGAAGACCGGATCATAGAATTGTACCAAAGTGTGCACCAACTTCTCTTCCACATTAGTCTGGAGAATAGTAAGCAAACCACCGTATCGGAGACGAAACCCAGTCGGATTCTTGACCTTGAGTGCCAACTCCCTTAAGCTAACCAAATCGACTTCCTTGAATTTGTAAGACTTAGTCTTCTTCATACCTGGAATGTTTACAAAGTTTTCAATTTGTCTAGACCTTTCGATAAATGCATGAAAAAGTTTTATGCATGAATGCATGTATGCATGATTTTGGTTAGGGAAAACGCGGTGGGCTAAGGTTCACAGTTGCGGAGCTGCGGATGGACACGGTGTCCGGTGAGACTAGGGTTTTGATAGTAGTAACCATGGTTCTAATAAGGTTCCCAAACTGCAACCCCTCTTACGCATATCATAGTAGCACAAGGCGACGCCCGTTCCATGATTATTTGTAAGAAGGTCTAGTTTGGGTGTAGTATCGCGTGACGACTAAATTTCGAGACGACGCCCGGTTTAGCCACCGCACTACGTCCTAAGAAAAGGCCAAAGATGGGTTTGGTAACTACGGTCCATAGCCTCATCGGTCAATTGGAAGTAAAGTGCCTAAGCATGACAACACACGCCGACAACATCACCCCCAAAATGCCTCAGCTATGTGAGATTGATCGCATAACCCAATACACGAGGCAACCCCCGGATTGGATTGTCGATTATATCTCTTCCTAATCTTAAGTTCACTCAGCCCGGGTATAGGAATCTTGATATCCTCACCCCACACGTTGCATGAAGATAATTACATATAACAATAAATTAAAGTGTAAAACATAAAGCATGAAAAACTAGGCGTAGCTCTAAACTCCCCAGTGAAGTCGCCATTTCTGTCATCGCGATTTTCGGGTGTCAAGTCATTAATTAGGCTTGAACCTTTCGATCATTGATGTCTCTATTTTTTTTGGGGAAGGGTATAATTGAGAAAACCCTTAGAAATTCTAAGTTCGGGGCAATTTTCGCTACGGGAAGGTGTTAGGCATCCGCAACGACTATAGTACTCTATAGGAGCCGTTTTTCTAGATCTATCTTTTACGCTTTATTTTTAGATGCTATTTTTTGAAAAAAATTGTTTTTAAGAATGGGGAGAAGAAGCGTTTGGATTTATTTTTTATTGGACTTGGAGAGATTTTGGTCTCTTGCCTACATACCCTTTTAAGGGATCAAACTCCATGTAGTTCTCTTCCAAAAAGATTTTTGTGGGTTTGTTTGTTTTTAATAATTTTGAAAATGATTTTGAAGAAGAGAAAAGAGGCCTTAAAGGCATGAGTTTGAAAAAAAAATGAGGTTATTTCAATTATTAAAGAAAAAGGTTAAAGTTGGAATTTAAGATTCATTTGCGTTTTGATTAAGAAAATAAAAGGAAAAAGGTTATGGAGTTTTGACTCCAAGATTATTATGAAAATGATTTTCAAGTGAGGAGTTATTTGTTTTTTTTTCCTTTTTTGGAAAGTATGATATCTTTTCTAAGTATCGCGTTTCCTAAACATACATCTAAACGGTAATTCATGCAACGTGTGTGCGTGTCGGTGCTTGTGTCGGTGTACATCATTAGAGTCCATTATCCTTTACATTTGGCCCTAGTTTACATGCTATGGTCTTGCAAGAAATTTAAAGGAAGTAAAGCTACCCTAAAATATTACATGAGAATTAATGGAAATTGCATAAAACTAGCTAAAGAAAGAAATGAAAATGATGCAATGCTTGCACTATGGATGAGACATGAAATAAGATGGTTAGTAGACAAAATATAGAATGGTGGAGAAATAGGCAGGGAATGAGAAATAAAATGGCAAGAAACATTTAGTAAAAAGCATGCAACACATAGTGAAAATAATATGATAAAAGAATGCACAAAACCTAGATGCAAAACTCATCTAACACATGACCTAAAATATCTATCCTAGCACAATTTTAGAGACTCATTTCAAATATAGGAATGTGAATTACAAGGCAATTTTAGGCACAAAGTTATCACATATGCATATTTTGACTTTTAAAGCCATTCAACTTACTTGCAACATAAGAAATCAAGATCTAAACACTCAAACAGTAGCAATGGCATAGAATCATGCGCAAAATCATCACAAAATCATATAACAAGCATTGAGATCATGTGGCGTTGAATTGGCACAAAAATCATGCAAGAAATTTCACAAAGGTGCTCAAGAACACAAATCAAGCAAGAAACTCTAACACATATTTTTATCAATCAAAAATGTATACCGTAAAACAGTCAAAAATGTATCATGAATCCTATAGAAAAAAATTCTAGAAAATTGCAAGAAAATTATAGCATGCCAGAGGTTCAGATAGCAAGAAAATGAGTGTAATTAGCAAGAAATTCAAGAAAACTCTTACAGAAACCTAAAAGCCCAATGGATAATGGTCCAACCCACACGCTGATGGATCCGGATTGATCCTAAAGCCTCAGAGGCGTTGGATCAATTCGGATCCTCCAACACCTAGATCTAGCGGCTGGAAATGCAAGAAAGTGGATCGGGTCTGATCCGACCCGGTCCACGGGTCTATATAAAAGAAAACTGAACCGGTTCGCATCACTTTCCTCTCTTCTTTCTCTTTCTTCTCTCCGTTCTCTCTTCTTCGAACCCTAACCCTAATTCTCCCAACTCTACCCAGAACTTGCTCAAACATGCATCAATCAGTTTAACTTGCTGTTATAAGCACAAATTCATCACTTGGAATCACTTTCAACCGGTAAATCGATGTAGATCGTGAAGTTTCTTCACGGTTTTCAAACGGATTTTTTTGTGTTTCTTGTTCTAATCTTTTTCTAAATGAGTTTTTCTGTGGATTCTTAGGTTTACAACGGTTGATTCTCGTTGTAAACCGTAGATTCCTTACGGTTTCAAACGATTTTTAGGGTTTGCGTGATTTTGAACAAGTTCTTTGAATCTTCTACGGATCTACATCGATTTAAGGATTCGTTGATATTCTTAAACGCGTAAGAGGTAGGTTTTCATGTTTACCTGTGTTTTAATCGGAGATTCGAGCTAGAATCTTCAAGAACTTTGGATTTTTGATTCTGCTTCGTTGATTCTTGGTTCAGATCCAGAAATAAACTGGTAATTCCTTCTTCTTCCTCTTAACCGGTTCAAAATCCTTGAATTCTTCACTTTCTTCTTCTTCTCAAACGGTTTCTGTGATCGCGCCGGATTCGTTGCTTCTGGCAATGGATTTGGCGCTTGAATTGCAGAAACACCAGCTCAGTGATGAAGATTCAACTGAATCTCCGAGAGCTGCACGAAAGTTCCACTGATTTTGGCTCAATTGGTTTCTGAAACGGTTAGGGTTTCTGAGAAAAGTTCTTCAATCTTTTTGAGTTGGTTAGGGTTTGATCCAACTGAATGGAGAGAGAATGTGAGAAATCTGTTTCTGATGTGGCATGATTCTGTGTGTGTACCTCTCTGACTCTGACACGCGTGGCCTTATATAGCCTGCCATGTGGCCTCTGATCCAATTGGGACGTGACATGTGGACTGAACTGCTTGCGTGACATTTTGGACTAATCTACAAATTTGAAAGAAAATGGGACTGTTTTGCAATTAAAACAAGAATTGGACTATTTTGAAAATCAAAAGAATTGGGACTGTTTTTGAAAACAATAAACTGAAATTAAACTGTTTTGAAAGTAAAATTGGACTCATTTGCAATTAAAACAAAATTCGGGCTTATTTGTAAAAAGTAAAAATAAAATTGGTAAAAAAATGTCATTTGAAAAAAACGTAAAGTGGAACAGTTAAAAACGACAAAACGGACTAAAACGAACAAACTACCAAAATGAGGTATTTCAAAATACCTCTCTGTCAAAAAATTGTTTGATGTGAAAAGACCAAAATGCCCCTAGGGACTAAACGACTCAGACTGACTCAGATGCAAAACTAAGATGATTTTTAGATAGAAATTGATTGATGACTTATGCAGACAAGTTGAAAAGACTCAGAGACAAATTGCAGGGACTAAAATGGGTTCCTCTGTAGGAAATGACCAAAATACCCTTTTGTATGATTTTATGCAAAATTTGGAATAAAATGCAGGAAAATATGTAATGGTTTTAGAAACTCTTTTTTAAGGACTTGTAATGCAAGAAAACATTTTGGATGGTTTTAAATGCAAGAAAATTAGAGACGGAAGCAGTAAAATGTGCGGTTGACACACAGTAGACAACTGTAAAATAGACATAGTGAACTTGAAATAATCCGAACCAAAAAGAAGTTTGAACGAGTATTTTTAGGTCCAAAATGAGGGTATGACAGCTGCCCCTATTTAAGTTTCTTCGTCTGGACGGGTCAAGAGACAGAGTCTTTGGCTTGACGGGACGAAGACACTTAAATATCGACATTTGCGCTGATTTTGGGCGTAAAAATTCGTTCGTAAATGTTATGTATGCCATGCAACATTTGGATTATGAATGCAAGACAAACTGAGAATTGAGTTTAACAAAATATGTCGTATCCATTGCGGGATTGGTAGACATTAACAGAATAGCAAATAACAGAGTATGTCGTATCCATTGCGGGATTGGTAGACATTAACAAGATAGCGAATAACAGAACTCACTGGGGAGACTAAATAGCAAATTGACAAGTGCAAGTTGTTCTTTTGGTTCGAACTGGGAACTTGACCGAGGATAACGAAAACAGACGGGCACAAGCTGTTCTTGAATTCGAACTAGCCGCTTGGCCGATGACAGAAACAAAGCGTAGGTGCAAGCTGTTCTTGTATTTGAACCAGCGGCTTGACCTATAACAAGAATGGAAGCAAATCGACACGTACAAGCTGTTCTTGGGTTCGAACTGGCCACTTGACCGATAACAAGAGTGAATTGACAGGCATAAGCTGTTCTTGGGTTCGAACTGGCCACTTGGCCGATAACAAGAGTAAATTGACAGGCACAAGCTGTTCTTGGATGCGAACTAGCCACTTGGCTGATAACAGAAATAGATGGTATTGCAAAAACAAATTGAAATTGACTGACATGACTGCAAGAGTCTTGAAATTTACAGGACTGTAGAAGTTTGAAATTGACATGATTGTAGAAATTTTGAAATTGACATGATAGTAGATATTTGAAATTGACACGACTGTAAAGGTTTGAAATTGACTTGAGACTTTGACAGAGATTAACATAGGAATTGAAGATGCAATGTGTATGAATGGCATACCAATTTTATCAGATGCATGAGCGTATAAGATGCATGATTATGCATGTATGAATGCTTTGAAATGCATGATGGTTGGCAATTTGCAGACACAATTTCGCAGAGACAAACAAAACATTGGAATATTGGGCACGTAATGGCTCGTGCTCTAACAAATACTTGCGAAAGTTCCCCTGGGGATGCCGTCGTTAAAAGACGCATCAAGACCATTGTTGAAGGCAATGAGCCATACCCCATTCGCAAACTTGTAGTGAGTGAAGCCTTTTGATGGTACTGCCATTGTTGGACGCTCTAATGTCGAGCACACTTCGGATATCGCATATGTGGTTAATGCTTTTTTGCATGTTTGCTTTCGTTCGTTTTTTTTTTCATCCCATTTTTGCCTGGATCGCCCTTTCGGGTTTTCGGTCCACCGGGAAATAAATTCTTTTCATTGCCCCTATTTTTGCCTGAATTGCCTCTGTAGGTTGTCAATCCATTGGGGTGCTCATTTTTGCCTAAGCCGCCCTTTCGGGTTTTCAGCTTAGCGAGCTTATTCATTTTTGTATTTTTCATTCTGTTTTTTCATTCTTGCCATTGACCACAGACCGTACTGGGGAGAGAGCCTGTTGGTAACCTGCATCGAAATGGATATCAACTCGTGTTTGTTCATGCATGTTTCGTTTGAATGCACCTAGTTGCTTAGGTTGGTTTTCAAAATACACAAAAAAAATTTCAATTTCAAAGATGTTTGTTTCAGACACTGTCGTTATCAAAATAGAAAGAAGATTTTTGTACAAGGCCTTGAAAATAGAATGAAGAAATAGAGTTTCAAACAAAAGCATAGGCTCAAATCGACGTATAAGAGTAGTAGTCAGCCAAAGGCGTGACTCCACGGATTTACAAAGCTTGGAAGATGGTAATTTTATTGGTTGGTGGTACATTGAACGTAGTAGTCTCTACAGTTCCTAGAAATTTTGAATTCATAGGTACAACAGCTTCAGATGAGAGTGGCCATTTATCAGTTGCTCGTGCCCCAAGGGGATGGTGGTTTGCCAGATATAGTCAATTGCCTTTCGTTTCAATCTCATTTTTGCATGAACCGCCCTTTCGGGTTTTCGGCCCATCGAGACGCTCATTTTTGCCTGAGTTACGTGTAGTCTCAGCGAGCTTTTTCATATTTACATTTTTTTGTCCCTTATTTTGCCTGGACCGCCCTTTCGGGTTTTCGATCCACCGGGAAGCGCATTCTTGCCTAGGCCGCCCTTTTGGGTTTTCGACCTACCACGCTGTTCTTTTCATATATCTAGGCAAAGTATTTCTTGACTATATCGGCATTCACAGGGTTCGGGAGTTCCACGCCATCCATGTGTGTAAGAATCAAAGCTCCGCCAGAGAAGGCCTTCTTGACAACATATCGTCCTTCGTAGTTTGGCGTCCACTTGCTCCTTGGGTTGGGTTGTTGAATTACTCTTCTTTTCAAAACAAGTTCACCTTCCTTGAATTCCCGAGGACGGACTTTCTTGTCAAAAGCAGTTTTCATTCTTGTTTGATACAGCCGTCCACGAGCCAAAGCATCCAGACGTCTTTCTTCAATCAAATTCAACTGATCATACCGACTCTGGCACCATTCAGCCTCAAACAACTTTGCTTCCATGATCACGCGGAGGGATGGGATTTCTACTTCCAAGGGGAGAACTGCTTCCATGCCATATACAAGGGAGAAAGGCGTTGCCCCGGTCGAGCTGCGTACTGTAGTGCGATAGCCGTGTAAAGCATAGGGTAACATCTCATGCTAGTCTTTGTATGTAGTCACCATCTTCTGCACGATCTTCTTGATATTCTTGTTGGCGGCCTCAACTGCACCGTTCATCTAGGGCCTATAAGGAGAGGAGTTGTGATGTTCAATCTTGAATTTCTCACACAGGGCCTGCACCATGTCATTGTTCAGATTGGTACCATTGTCGGTGATAATCTTGCTGGGAACACCATATCGACAGATGATATTGTTCTTGATGAACTTAACCACTACTTGCTTGGTTACACTGGCATAAGATGCAGCTTCGACCCACTTGGTGAAGTAATCGATCGCTACCAAAATGAAACGATGACCATTCGAAGCCTTTGGTTCAATCCTTCCAATCATGTCGATGCCCCACATAGAGAAAGGCCACGGAGAGGAAATGACATTGAGGGCATGCGGAGGTACATGAAACTTATCAGCATAGACCTGACATTTGTGACATTTCCTAGCATATTGGTAGCAATCGTGTTCCATAGACATCCAATAGTAGCCTGCTCTTAACAATTTTCTAGACATGGTATGCCCCGAAGCATGGGTCCCGAAAGTGCCGTCGTGCACGTTGTGCATCAGTTGCTCTGCTTCGCGCTCATCAACACATCTCAATAATATCATATCCAAATTCCTCTTGTATAGAACGTCCCCATCTAACACGAACTTGCTAGCCAACCTGCGCAAGGTCTTCTTGTCTTTGTTGGAAGCATTCGGCGGGTATTCGCGGCTTTGCAAAAACTGCTTGATATTACAATACCAGGGTCTGTTGTCAATCACATCTGCATCTGTCCGGACAATCACATCACCGATGGCAAACACATGAGAAGGCCGGTCAAGGCGCTGCACTTTGATTACTGGCACGTGGTTCCAGTGGTTCACTTGAAACATGGAGGATAAAGTAGCAAGAGCATCGGCCATTTGATTTTCCTCACGGGGAATATGGTGCAATTCGACTTTCGTAAAGTACGTCAGCAGACGTCTCGCGTAGTCGCGGTAAGGGATCAGATTGGCATGATGAGTCTCCCATTCTCCCTTTATCTGGTTTACAACAAGTGCAGAATCTCCATAGATGTCAAGATGCTTGATTCTCATGTCAATTGCTTCCTCAATTCCCAAGATGCATGCTTCGTACTCGGCCATGTTGTTTGTGCATTCAAATACAATCTGGGCGGTAAAAAGAATGTGATGCCCTTGCGGAGATACAATCACTGCGCCAATTCCTTTACCGTAAGCATTAACAGCACCGTCGAAGACCAATCCCCACTTGCTATCAGGGTCTGGACCTTCACCAATCAACGGTTCTTCACAGTCTCTCGGCTTCAAGTACATGACTTCTTCGTCCGGGAAATCGAACTTCATGGGCTGATAGTCATCAAGTGGCTGGTAAGCGAGGTGGTCGGCTAGAACACTTCCTCTAATGGCCTTTTGGGCTTTAAACACAATATCATATTCAGACAGAAGCATTTGCCAGCGCGCGATCTTTCCAGTGATTGCAGGTTTTTCAAAGATGTATTTAATCGGGTCCATTCTGGATATCAACCAAGTCGTATGGTTCATTAAGTAGTGTCGTAGGCGTTTGGCAGCCCAGGCTAAAGCACAACAAGTCTTTTCGAGCATCGTATACCGAGTCTCACAGTCAGTAAATTTCTTGCTCAGATCGTAGATAGCATGTTCTTTCTTTCCGGTCTCGTCCTGCTGACCGAGCACACATCCCATGGATTCATCTAATACTGACAGATACATAATCAACGGCCTTGCTTCCACGGGCGGGACAAGGATGGGTGGCTCTAGCAAATAGTCTTTGATGTTGTCAAAAGCTTCCTGGCATTCATTGTCCCACACAATGGGTTGATTCTTCCTGAGTAGCTTGAAAATTCGCCCGCAAGTTGCGGTCATGTGAGATATGAATCGGGAGATATAATTCAGACGTCCGAGGAAACCTCTAACTTGCTTCTCAGTCTGTGGGGCCGACATTTCTCGGATTGCTCGGACTTTGTCAAGATCTACTTCAATGCCTCTTTGGCTAACAATGAACCCTAGCAGCTTCCGTGATCTAACACCGAACATACATTTGTTAGGATTTAGCCGAAGCTTGTATTTTCTTAACCTTTCAAACATCTTTGCCAAATATTCAACGTGTTGCCCCTCATCGCTTGACTTGACAATCATGTCGTCCACATACACCTCGACTTCTTTGTGAATCATATCGTGGAACAACGTGGTCATCCCCCTCTGATAGGTGGCACCAGCATTTATTAGACCGAACGGCATTGCTTTGCAACAGAAAGTTCCCCATGGGGTAATGAACGATGTCTTCTCCCTATCTTTGGGCGACATTTTGATCTGATTGTATCTAGAGAAACCGTCCATGAAGGAGAACACCTTGCACTGAGCAGTATTGTCAACAAGCACGTCAATATGAGGCAGCGGGAAATTGTCTTTCAGACTGGCTTTATTCAAATCCCTGTAATCAACACACATCCGAACTTTGCCATTCTTCTTTGGTACAGGCACAATATTAGCAACCCACTCGGGATATTCAACCGTCATGAGGAACCCTGCATCAATCTGCTTCTGCACTTCACCCTCAATCTTGAGAGCCATGTCAGGACGAGTTCTTCTCAACTTTTGTCTAACAGGAGGGCATTCAGGCTTTGTTGGTATCCGGTGCTCTACGATCTGGGGATCCAAACCCGGCATATCTTCATACGACCGTGCGAAAATATCCGAATACTCTCGGAGAAGTTGGAAGATCCTCTTTTTAACCCCCTCTTTCAGTGCAGCACCAACCTTGATCTCTCGCTTATTGTCCTCGGTACCCAAGTTGACCAACCCAATCTCTTCCTGGTGAGGCCGAATGGCTTTTTCCTCCTGTTCAAGTAGCCGAGTAATCTCGTCTGGTATATCATCCTCACTCTCATCTTCGGCTTCGAACACCGGGAACTCAAAAGTCGGAGGAACCGTAGGGTCACTGCGTTCAACGGGCTTATTATGGTTCGATCTGCGTGATATGGTTGGATGATTTTTAGAAAAGATTTTTTCATGCAGATCTTTGAAACTAATAAGAAAATACAGATGTTTTGGTTTTTTCTGGCATTACCATCATTTCCAAGGGAAAAAGCATTAAGAAAAACAACAGTCATGAAAGAAGCGACAAAAATTTCTTTTTTTTTTTATTAATAATGGCAATGCCGAAACAAACATGCCCTTACAAAAACATCATTTTCGCTTTGGGCGGAGCGAAAAGATGGTTATTTTGAAAAAACAAAGACCTAAGCAACAAGACACATTACTCGGAATCATGCATGATCAACGGAAGGTCAACAACATTCCAATTCTTCGCAGTGCCTCCTAATATAACAAACACGGACCTAGACCCACTTCCAGTGGCACCTTCAGTAATTGCATTGGCGAACCCAGCACTGTAGAACGTCCCAGTAGATACTCCTGATGTTGGGGAGAACCCAAGACCTTCTTTGTGCTTATTATCAAGTAGTTGTATCAATTGGCCCCAACCGGTAGCCTGTCCTTCCTGAACAGCCCTTTGCGCGTCCTTTAGAGAAGCCATAGCGGCACCGACCTTCTTGGGCTCCGTACCTTCAACAGTCAAACCTTGAAATGGAGTCCCTTCAGCAGACCCTGCTTCAATACAAGAGAACGATGACAATTGACTGACCAAGTACGCTTCTTCTCCATGTACAGTAACAAGCTTACCATTCCTCGCAAATTTCAGTTTTTGATGAAGAGTGGAGGTGACCGCGCCGGCCTCATGTATCCACGGCCTTCCGAGGAGGCAACTATAGGAAGCATCGATGTCCATGACTTGGAAAGTGATCAGAAATGTTTCAGGGCCAATGGTCATAAGAAGATCCACTTCACCGAGAACGTCTTTGCGGGATTCGTCATAGGCTTTGACCAGAAAAGTGCTCCTCCTCAAAGGGGCTCCTTGATAGCTTAGCTGGTCCAGAGTCGATTTGGGCATCACATTCAGAGACGAGCCGATATCTACCAATACATTCGACAACATGTCAGTCTTGCAATTCATAGAGATGTGTAGGGCCAAACTATGATGCTTCCCTGCCTCGGGGAGCTCGTCTTCGCTAAACCAGAGATTGCTGCAAGCGGTGATATTTCCCACTATACCACCAAACTGATCCACCGTGACCTCATGGTCGACGTATGCCTGCTCCAATACCTTTAGCAAGATGTTCCTGTGAGCTTCAGAGCTCAGGAGCAAGGATAAGATGGATATCTTGGACGGGGTTTGCAACAGATGATCCACGATCTTGTAGTCACTTCTCTTGATTATCTTCAGGATTTCGTCCAAATTAGAATCTTCAATAGATTGACCTGGCCGGCTAACGTGTTTAGCAACAGGAGGAACTGGGAGTGGAGTTGTTTTGTCAATCGGAGCTGTGGTGGGCGCGGCTGTCTTCTTCTGAAACAAAGGCGGACGGACCCTACCGCTCCTTAGAGTCGTCGTCTCTTCGGCGATGTTGTAAGGAACGGCTTTTGTGGAAACAAAGGGCACTGGCCCAGGTAGCCTTATCACTAGAGGTTCAATATTTTCTCTCGGAGGCGTGGTCCTAATGGGGGTATCATGGAAGACTGGCATAATTACACAAACGTCGCTGGCTATCAGATAGTTATCATTCATCAGGCTCTGGATGTCGTTCCGCACTACGTCACAGCCCATAGGATTCTAAAGACACCCATTGCAAGCGGCATGGTCATGGTTAAACAAAGAGGCTTGGCACAACTTGACGTGCAGCGGTACCAGAGGAGTTGCAACGTTACGAACATCAAGGTGGGTAGTTTCTTCATATACTTCAATCATGTTCACGGCAGCATGATTTGGGAGCGGATTATCGAGCACATGCGGGAGATCGTTCTCGAAAGACAACTTTCCTTGGTCTATCAGTTTCTTCACAATATACTTCAAAGCGTAACATCCTTCCACATCGTGGCCTAGAGCGCCTTGATGAAAATCGCACCTGAGGTCAGAACGAAACCGAGGAGGTAATGGGTTGGGCGGCGGCTTGCCGGGTCTGGTTGTGCAGTACCCTTTGTGCAGCAGAGTTGGAAGCAATTCAGCATATAACATTGGAATCGGAGGGAAAGATGGTCGGGCCTGAGGACCTTGCTGCTGTTGTGGTTGTTGTTGAACCGGTGGCTGTTGTTGCACTTGCTGAGCGATGGCGTTGACAGGGACCTGAGACTAACCCGGTGATAGAGGATACTGATGGTAGAATGGTGGAAAGAACGGATGTTGGGCGTATTGCATGTATTGGTACGGCAGAGGCAGTTGAGTAGCATTGATGGGAGCAACGGCGGCCATGGATTGATTGGTCTCGGTAGATACCATCCCGACTTCTGTCTCTTTCTTCTTGTGATGGCCATTGCCATACTTCTTTGGTGCATTTGTCGAGGATTCACCCTTTTCGAACACAATGATACCCTCTCTGACAGCTTCTTCTAGGCGGGTTCCCATGGTGACCATCTCGGAGAAGTTGCTCGAAGCAGCAATGATCATCCTTTCAACATAGTCTTTCTTCATCGTCTTTAGAAACGTCTGTGTCATTTCCTCTTCATCTAGAGCAGGGGTAATACGGGCGGCTGCCCCCCTCCACCTTTGTGCATACTCACGGAAGTTTTCATCTTTCTTCTGGAAGAGGGATCTGAGAAATTCCCTGTTTGGCTTCAATCTGGTATTAAACCCATAGTGACTCTTGAAAGCGGCAGCCAAATCATCGAAGGTACGAATGTCATCTTTACTCAGACCAGTATACCATTCTGCAGCGTCTTCCATCAAACTGTCTTGGAAACAGTGAATCATGAGCGAATCATTGTCTGAGTAGTTAGCCATCTTCCGGACGTATTTGATGATATGATTTTGAGGACAAGTCAGCCCATTGTATCGGTCGAATTCTGGGACTTTGAACTTTTTAGGGACATCTACCCTTGGTACTAGGCAGAGATCGTGAGTCTTGACAAGATCACCACTTCCTCGGTTAGCTTTGATTTCACGACGGAGTTCTCTAGCAAGCTCCTCCATCCTCTCTTCCATAGTTCCAGTCATGGGAGACTTCCCACGACGAGTATCGGTGTTGGTGTTTTGAGGCATAGAATGTACGATTGGGTCAGTGAAGACCGTTGATTGAGGCAGAGTAGTGTGGAGAGACGCATGCCCTGGGATGGGGATTTGGTTACCATTGGCAGCACCAGAAGTACCTGCTGCGGTATCAGGAGCAAAGAAAGATGGGAGTCCGTATGGGTATCCCCTCGGCATAGCAAAGCGGTCATCAAGAGATGCTGTTGGAATTGCCTTAGTGGTCTCTGGAGCAGACGAGGCTGGTTGTTCCTGGGCAGCCAACAGAGCAGTTATAACATCGTGAGCTTTAGCCAGCTCTTCCCTTAAAGAAGCCAATTCGGTACGGAGCTGTGCGTTTTCTTCTTCCATAGCTACTTGATTCCTTCTTCTGTATTGTCTAGTCTGATGTACTCTGACAGGTTGATCAATCTTTCGAGCACGAGCCACTTTTCACACTGCGGCAGAAGAACCAGGAGGCAATGAGCACTTGGAAGTTTTTCGTGACCGATGAATGATGCGTATGATGCATGATATGTACAAATGCAGATGCAAAAACGACTCTTTTTTGTTATCGAAAGGACCTCTTAGACAAATTAGAAACCTTGTGAACATTATTAGGAAAAAATGAAGAGACTAGAAAGTTGTAGAGATAAATCGTTTTGGAATGTTAAGCCAAGGGGAGTGGGTCTTAAAACATAATACAAACAACATAATCATCTAAGCCCATGGAGTGACAGGGTAATCCTCAGAATCAGACTCCGGAGCCGAACTGCAGTATCTGGCATAGAATTCCCGACGACCTCTAGCTCTCTTGGAATCCCTCATAAGCAGCTCATCTTTCTCCTCAAGCTCTTTCCTAGCCTTGGCTAGCTCTCTTTTCAACATTCGATTCTCATGATCCTTCTGCTCATCTCTACCGTCCAAAGTCAAAATCAAGTTCTCGGCTTCATTGTATCGGGCTTTCCATGCTTGCTTCTCCTGACTCTCCATAGCGAGATGCTCCTGGTACATCTCCTGGGTGGCGGGAAGCAAAGGTAATGGCCTGGATGGAATAGATGCGGACACATGCCTCATGGCAGGATAAGGCATGCCAATCTCTTCAGCTCGATCTATCACCCACTGAGTATAGGCCTCATGAGCGATACCGGATCTCACACCCAAATGTTTCACATCCTTCCTTCGAACTTTAGACCAAGCATCCATAAAAGCTTTCCTTTGCCCGGCGGGGGCATTGGAATAGTAGAAGAACTCCTGGGATGTAGCAAGATTGATGGGCTTTGTTCTCATAGGGAAGCCGAACTGTCTCATGGCTAGCTCAGGATTGTAGTTGATTCCTCCCCGGGTACCGAGAAGAGGTACATTGAGGAAGTCTCCACAACCTGTGATAATCTCCTTGGCTCGAGCTGCCGGGGTAATCCAAACCACCTCATCGGGAGTCAGAGCCATAATCCGTTGCGAATAAGACCAATTCTCCGAGTTGGCATGGAAAGAACTTGGAAGGTGAGAAATAAACCACCTATATAGGAGAGGCACACAGCAAAGAATGTATCCACGACCTTTGAGAGTCCGATCATGGATGGCGTGGTACGTGTCAGCTAACAAAGTAGGAACCGGGTTCTTGGAGTGGAAAATCTCAATAGCATTCATGTCCACAAAGTTGTCAAGGTTCGGGAAGAGAATGAGCCCGTAGATAAGTAGTGCAAGAATAGCCTCAAGAGTGTCCTGACAAGTAGATTCGAGATTAGCCCGCTCGAATAAGTACTTCGAAGTGAAACCCTGGATGTGAGATTTGGTAACGAGATTCTTGGACACATCGGAGGTCTTGAGATAAAGATCCTTAGCAATCACCAAAGGAGTAAGAGGAGCCCCGGGACCCGTGAAAGGTGTCCTCTCGGCTACAGGTAAACCCAACAAACTAGAATAAGCCTCAAGTGTAGGAACCAACTGGAAATCCGGGAAAGTGAAGCAACGGAAGACCGGATCATAGAATTGTACCAAAGTGTGCACCAACTTCTCTTCCACATTAGTCTGGAGAATAGTAAGCAAACCACCGTATCGGAGACGAAACCCAGTCGGATTCTTGACCTTGAGTGCCAACTCCCTTAAGCTAACCAAATCGACTTCCTTGAATTTGTAAGACTTAGTCTTCTTCATACCTGGAATGTTTACAAAGTTTTCAATTTGTCTAGACCTTTCGATAAATGCATGAAAAAGTTTTATGCATGAATGCATGTATGCATGATTTTGGTTAGGGAAAACGCGGTGGGCTAAGGTTCACAGTTGCGGAGCTGCGGATGGACACGGTGTCCGGTGAGACTAGGGTTTTGATAGTAGTAACCATGGTTCTAATAAGGTTCCCAAACTGCAACCCCTCTTACGCATATCATAGTAGCACAAGGCGACGCCCGTTCCATGATTATTTGTAAGAAGGTCTAGTTTGGGTGTAGTATCGCGTGACGACTAAATTTCGAGACGACGCCCGGTTTAGCCACCGCACTACGTCCTAAGAAAAGGCCAAAGATGGGTTTGGTAACTACGGTCCATAGCCTCATCGGTCAATTGGAAGTAAAGTGCCTAAGCATGACAACACACGCTGACAACATCACCCCCAAAATGCCTCAGCTATGTGAGATTGATCGCATAACCCAATACACGAGGCAACCCCCGGATTGGATTGTCGATTATATCTCTTCCTAATCTTAAGTTCACTCAGCCCGGGTATAGGAATCTTGATATCCTCACCCCACACGTTGCATGAAGATAATTACATATAACAATAAAGTAAAGTGTAAAACATAAAGCATGAAAAAGTAGGGGTAGCTCTAAACTCCCCAGTGAAGTCGCCATTTCTGTCATCGCGATTTTCGGGTGTCAAGTCATTAATTAGCCTTGAACCTTTCGATCATTGATGTCTCTATTTTTTTTGGGGAAGGGTATAATTGAGAAAACCCTTAGAAATTCTAAGTTCGGGGCAATTTTCGCTACGGGAAGGTGTTAGGCACCCGCAACGACTATAGTACTCTATAGGAGCCGTTTTTCTAGATCTATCTTTTACGCTTTATTTTTAGATGCTATTTTTTGAAAAAAAATTGTTTTTAAGAATGGGGAGAAGAAGCGTTTGGATTTATTTTTTATTGGACTTGGAGAGATTTTGGTCTCTTGCCTACATACCCTTTTAAGGGATCAAACTCCATGTAGTTCTCTTCCAAAAAGATTTTTGTGGGTTTGTTTGTTTTTAATAATTTTGAAAATGATTTTGAAGAAGAGAAAAGAGGCCTTAAAGGCATGAGTTTGAAAAAAAAATGAGGTTATTTCAATTATTAAAGAAAAAGGTTAAAGTTGGAATTTAAGATTCATTTGCGTTTTGATTAAGAAAATAAAAGGAAAAAGGTTATGGAGTTTTGACTCCAAGATTATTATGAAAATGATTTTCAAGTGAGGAGTTATTTGTTTTTTTTTCCTTTTTTGGAAAGTATGATATCTTTTCTAAGTATCGCGTTTCCTAAACATACATCTAAACGGTAATTCATGCAACGTGTGTGCGTGTCGGTGCTTGTGTCGGTGTACATCATTAGAGTCCATTATCCTTTACATTTGGCCCTAGTTTACATGCTATGGTCTTGCAAGAAATTTAAAGGAAGTAAAGCTACCCTAAAATATTACATGAGAATTAATGGAAATTGCATAAAACTAGCTAAAGAAAGAAATGAAAATGATGCAATGCTTGCACTATGGATAAGACATGAAATAAGATGGTTAGTAGACAAAATATAGAATGGTGGAGAAATAGGCAGGGAATGAGAAATAAAATGGCAAGAAACATTTAGTAAAAAGCATGCAACACATAGTGAAAATAATATGATAAAAGAATGCACAAAACCTAGATGCAAAACTCATCTAACACATGACCTAAAATATCTATCCTAGCACAATTTTAGAGACTCATTTCAAATATAGGAATGTGAATTACAAGGCAATTTTAGGCACAAAGTTATCACATATGCATATTTTGACTTTTAAAGCCATTCAACTTACTTGCAACATAAGAAATCAAGATCTAAACACTCAAACAGTAGCAATGGCATAGAATCATGCGCAAAATCATCACAAAATCATATAACAAGCATTGAGATCATGTGGCGTTGAATTGGCACAAAAATCATGCAAGAAATTTCACAAAGGTGCTCAAGAACACAAATCAAGCAAGAAACTCTAACACATATTTTTATCAATCAAAAATGTATACCGTAAAACAGTCAAAAATGTATCATGAATCCTATAGAAAAAATTCTAGAAAATTGCAAGAAAATTATAGCATGCCAGAGGTTCAGATAGCAAGAAAATGAGTGCAATTAGCAAGAAATTCAAGAAAACTCTTACAGAAACCTAAAAGCCCAATGGATACTGGTCCAACCCACATGCTGATGGATCCGGATTGATCCTAAAGCCTCAGAGGCGTTTGATCAATTCGGATCCTCCAACACCTAGATCTAGCGTGTAACGCCCTAAGTTGTTATTTATTTATTTTAGTTGATTTTTGTGTGTTTTATGTGCTTAGAATTATTTATGTTGATTTATGTGGATTATTGGTGTTTACTATTTTATTATATTTTATTATATGAGAATTAGTAATGATTTTGTTATTTAAGAAAATAGAAGAAAATATTATTATTTTGGGGATTTATGAAAATAGGAGGAATTATTAATTAATTAGAATTAGTAGAGTTAGGAGGGGGTTAATGAAATTAAAAGAAAATTAAGTGAGGGAGTAAAGAAAGAAAAAGGAGTTACACTTTGTAAGGAAATAGGAAAGTCAGTAAGGAAAGAAAATTTGTACGTACAGTAAAGAACAGACAAGAGTTTTGGGAGAAAAGAGAAGAACCAAGAGGGAAGAGCTAGGAAGAGAGAACCTGTCCATTTGCTGTAGAAATTTGCTAAATTAAGGTAAGGGTGGGTTTACTCTTCAATTGTCAATATATATGTATATGATTCCATGAAAATGGATTGAAAAATGGTGATTTTGATTTAGGTTAAAGAATATGATAAATTGCTCATTGTTGTTGAGTTATGTTGTTGATGATGTTGCTATGAGTTGTTTCTGATGCTTTGTTGTGTATTAAACCCATAAACATGTTTGTAACTCATTTTGGGTAATCAGAGGATCAAAATTGGGTTTTTGAGGTGAAAAATGGTGAAAAAATCGTAACAGCCTGTGCCAGATTGTGCTCCGATTTTGTCAAATCGTGCTCCGATTATTTACGAAAGAAAATGCAATTTTTGACCCAGAAAATCGTACTCCGATTTTTCAAATCGCACTCCGATTTCACAGCATCCCTGTTTCGCATTCTTGCATCTTTTTCACCCATTTCTGCTTTGAATTGGCTTTTGACGTAAACATGAAAGTTTTAGATAATTAAGTTAGCTTTCTAATGGCTTTGGTTTGACATGAAAATGATTTTTAGATTTTGAGATATGATGGAAAAAGTCCAGGTGGGTATTGAGAAACTTTAAGAAAAACTTAGCATAACTAATCCCAAGATAGTCCAAAACCTATGATTAGTTCCCAAACTTCAAACTTAAGTATTAGAGGTTTAATTGAGGTGTTTCATTAGCATTTAGCTTATGTCTTATTGATCAAACTTGGTTTGCTTTTAAAGGATGTTTTGGACTTTAATATGAATGTAATTGAGTAATTTATATGTTGCTATTGTTGTTGATATGTTGGAATATATATGTTTATATATGTTGAGTTGCCATTGATGTTGTTGAGTGGTCTTGTCCAGTTGGGGAGGGTATCCTAAGTTGTTGTTGTTGTTGGTTGCATGCTGATATGCTCCATTAAGATGTTGGGTTGTATGCTGATATACACCATAGAGTCATTTCATACTCATATGCATTTGTTGGGGGCTTATTGCCCTGGAATGTTTATCATTCACTGTTGGGGGTTTATTGCCCTAGAACGCTTTATCGTTCACCTGTTGGGGGCTTATTGCCCTGGGATGCTTTAACCATCCAAACTGTTGGGGGCTTATTGCCCTGGAATGCTTAGCATTCAACGCGCGTAGTTGGTACCACATGCATAATGCATTAGATGTGATGGGGTGTTACATTAGTTGTAGGGTTGAGTTGTCCTTTTGGGATTATTGTTGGTGAGATGTCGCCACAAGTGTTGTTGTTGTTGTTGCTGATATTAATCTAAGATGAATTTAAATTATAAAGTTGAGATGATGTTGATAATGTTGCTGTTTGTTGTTGTTGTTTCAATTTACTTTGATGATTCATATATCTGTATATTTACTTTTGATTTGTGAACTCACCCCTTCTGCTGGAATTGCCGCCTTGTGGGCAAGTGCAGGTAGTGAAGGCTTGTAGGTTGATGGCTCCTGTGTCTACGGCTCTGATGCGTAGAGGGATGGGAATATTGCATATTTAATTCTTCATTCCTTATGTATCACTTGTTGAACTATGTTGTTGATTTCATTATTGGAGGATATTGTTAAGTTGAGGCCTTTGTGCCAAGGATTGATGTAGATGACTTGAGATATTTTTATAATAAATATTCCGCTGCAGAAATTTAATATGATGGAATTTCTTGACGTTTTTAAATAGTTTTATATTCTATTTAAATGAAATTTTGAAAAGTAGATGTAATATCCCGTTGTTTGTTGAACTCTGATAATTGTTGCATATTATTATGTCATATTTGGGGACGGGGTGTTACAATTGGTATCAGAGCAAGTCGGTCCGTCAGACCATTAGAAGAGTCGTGTCGAGCCATGTAGAGTTGTGTGACAACTTTAAACTGTCTTTTGTTGCCCTGTTTTGTTGTTTGTTGCGTAGAGAACTGGTTAGAGTATAACCATGTTCGTAGTAGTTGTTTTAGCAAGACGGTATGATTTTCTTCTGCTGAAGAAGAAAGTGGAGCGGAGTTTTGTCTACTAAGGAGATGAAGCAGTTAGAACAAGACGGCGTCTTGATGTTTTCCTTGTTGGCGTTTTTGTCGGTGGAGAATCAAGCTGTGATTGATGGGCTACCTGTTGTGAAGGAATTTCCTGAAGTTTTCCCTGATGAGATTCCTGATGTGCCACCGGAGAGAGAAGTGGAATTTTCGATAGACCTTGTGCCGGGTACGAAGCCTGTGTCGATGGCTCCTTACCGTATGTCAGCTTCGGAGTTAGCTGAGTTAAAGAAACAGTTGGAAGACTTGCTTGATAAGAAGTTTGTAAGACCGAGTGTTTCACCTTGGGGAGCGCCGGTGTTGTTGGTTAAGAAGAAGGATGGTAGCATGCGGTTGTGTATTGATTACCGTCAGCTGAACAAAGTGACGATAAAGAACAGGTATCCACTTCCGAGGATTGATGACTTGATGGATCAACTAGTGGGTGCTCGTGTGTTTAGTAAAATTGACTTGAGGTCGGGTTATCATCAGATTAAAGTAAAGGATGAGGATATGCAAAAGACGGCCTTTAGGACACGATATGGTCATTATGAATATAAGGTGATGCCTTTCGGAGTTACTAATGCGCCTGGTGTGTTTATGGAATATATGAACCGAATTTTTCATGAGTATCTGGATCAGTTCGTAGTGGTTTTTATTGATGACATTTTGATCTATTCTAAGACTGAGGCAGAGCATGCAGAGCACTTGAAGATTGTTTTGCAAGTGCTGAAAGAGAAGAAATTGTATGCCAAGTTATCCAAGTGCGAGTTCTGGCTGAATGAAGTAAGCTTCCTTGGCCACATTATTTCTGGTAAAGGTATTGCTGTAGATCCTTCGAAGGTTGATGCTGTGTCGCAGTGGGAGTCACCAAAGTCAGTTACTGAGGTAAGAAGTTTTCTTGGGTTGGCTGGTTATTATCGCAGGTTCATTGAAGGATTTTCGAAGTTGGCACTTCCTTTGACGCAACTGACCTGTAAAGGTAAAGCATTTGTGTGGGATGCTCAATGTGAGAGTAGTTTCAATGAGTTGAAGCAAAGATTTACGACTGCTCCTATTTTGATTTTGCCGAAGCCAGAAGAACCTTTTGTTGTGTATTGTGATGCATCTAAGCTGGGCTTAGGTGGTGTTCTGATGCAAGATGGCAAGGTGGTAGCGTATGCTTCTAGACAGCTGAGAGTGCACGAAAAGAATTATCCTACACATGATTTAGAGCTAGCAGCTGTGGTGTTTGTGTTGAAGATTTGGAGGCACTATTTGTATGGTTCCAGATTCGAGGTGTTTAGTGATCATAAGAGTTTGAAGTACCTGTTTGACCAGAAGGAGTTGAACATGAGGCAGAGAAGGTGGCTTGAGTTGCTTAAGGATTACGATTTTGGTTTGAATTACCATCCTGGTAAAGCTAATGTTGTGGCTGATGCGTTGAGTAGAAAGACTTTGCATATGTCGGCGTTGATGGTGAAAGAATTCGAGTTGCTTGAACAATTTAGGGACTTGAGTCTTGTTTGTGAAAGATCGCCTCAGAGTGTGAAGTTGGGCATGTTAAAGATTAATAGTGATTTCTTGAATAATATCAAAGAGGCACAGAAGCTTGACGTTAAGTTTGTGGACTTGATGGCTGCTAGTGATCAGAATGTAGATGGTGACTTCAAGGTCGATGAACAAGGTGTGTTGAGGTTTAGAGGAAGGATTTGTATTCCGGATGATGAGGATTTGAAGAAGTTGATTTTAGAAGAAAGTCATAAGAGTAGTCTGAGTATTCATCCTGGAGCTACTAAAATGTATCATGACCTGAAGAAATTATTTTGGTGGTCCGGTTTGAAGAGGGATGTTGCCCAATTTGTGTATGCGTGTTTGACTTGCCAGAAGTCTAAAGTTGAACATCAGAAACCTGCAGGGTTGTTAGTTCCGTTAGATGTGCCTGAGTGGAAGTGGGATAGCATTTCTATGGATTTTGTGACGAGTTTGCCGAATACTCCAAGAGGGCATGATGCCATTTGGGTCGTGGTCGACAGGTTGACTAAGTCGGCGCACTTTATTCCGATCAATATTACTTATCCGGTAGCTCAGTTGGCGGAGATTTACATTCGTGACATTGTGAAGTTGCATGGTGTTCCATCTAGTATTGTGTCGGATAGAGATCCGAGGTTTACTTCGAGGTTTTGGAAGAGCTTGCAAGAGGCATTGGGTTCAAAGTTAAGATTGAGTTCGGCTTATCATCCGCAGACAGATGGTCAGTCGGAGAGAACTATCCAATCCTTAGAAGATTTGTTGAGGGTGTGCGTACTCGAGCAAGGTGGAGCTTGGGACAGTCACTTACTGTTGATAGAGTTTACCTATAATAATAGTTACCATTCGAGTATTGGTATGGCACCGTTCGAAGCTTTGTATGGTCGAAGGTGTAGAACTCCTCTATGTTGGTTTGAGTCGGGTGAAAGTGTTGTATTAGGACCTGAGTTAGTGCAGCAGACTACGGAAAAGGTCAAGATGATAAAGGAAAAGATGAAAGCATCTCAAGATCGTCAGAAGAGTTACCATGACAAAAGAAGGAAAGCCCTTGAGTTTCAGGAGGGTGAGCATGTGTTTTTGAGGGTTACTCCGATGACAGGTGTAGGACGTGCATTGAAGTCGAAGAAGTTGACTCCAAAGTTCATTGGTCCTTATCAGATTTCCGAGAGAATTGGAACCGTGGCATACAGGATTGGATTGCCACCACATCTATCGAACTTGCATGATGTGTTCCATGTCTCGCAGTTGAGGAAGTATGTAGCAGATCCTTCGCATGTTATTCCTAGGGATGATGTGCAGGTTAGAGATAATCTTACTGTTGAGACTTTGCCTTTGAGGATTGATGATCGTAAGGTGAAGCAGTTGAGAGGCAAGGAAATACCTCTGGTTAGAGTTGTTTGGGAGAAAAGAGAAGAACCAAGAGGGAAGAGCTAGGAAGAGAGAACCTGTCCATTTGCTGTAGAAATTTGCTAAATTAAGGTAAGGGTGGGTTTACTCTTCAATTGTCAATATATATGTATATGATTCCATGAAAATGGATTGAAAAATGGTGATTTTGATTTAGGTTAAAGAATATGATAAATTGCTCATTGTTGTTGAGTTATGTTGTTGATGATGTTGCTATGAGTTGTTTCTGATGCTTTGTTGTGTATTAAACCCATAAACATGTTTGTAACTCATTTTGGGTAATCAGAGGATCAAAATTGGGTTTTTGAGGTGAAAAATGGTGAAAAAATCGTAACAGCCTGTGCCAGATCGTGCTCCGATTTTGTCAAATCGTGCTCCGATTATTTACGAAAGAAAATGCAATTTTTGACCCAGAAAATCGTACTCCGATTTTTCAAATCGCACTCCGATTTCACAGCATCCCTGTTTCGCATTCTTGCATCTTTTTCACCCATTTCTGCTTTGAATTGGCTTTCGACGTAAACATGAAAGTTTTAGATAATTAAGTTAGCTTTCTAATGGCTTTGGTTTGACTTGAAAATGATTTTTAGATTTTGAGATATGATGGAAAAAGTCCAGGTGGGTATTGAGAAACTTTAAGAAAAACTTAGCATAACTAATCCCAAGATAGTCCAAAACCTATGATTAGTTCCCAAACTTCAAACTTAAGTATTAGAGGTTTAATTGAGGTGTTTCATTAGCATTTAGCTTATGTCTTATTGATCAAACTTGGTTTGCTTTTAAAGGATGTTTTGGACTTTAATATGAATGTAATTGAGTAATTTATATGTTGCTATTGTTGTTGATATGTTGGAATATATATGTTTATATATGTTGAGTTGCCATTGATGTTGTTGAGTGGTCTTGTCCAGTTGGGGAGGGTATCCTAAGTTGTTGTTGTTGTTGGTTGCATGCTGATATGCTCCATTAAGATGTTGGGTTGTATGCTGATATACACCATAGAGTCATTTCATACTCATATGCATTTGTTGGGGGCTTATTGCCCTGGAATGTTTATCATTCACTGTTGGGGGTTTATTGCCCTGGAACGCTTTATCGTTCACCTGTTGGGGGCTTATTGCCCTGGGATGCTTTAACCATCCAAACTGTTGGGGGCTTATTGCCCTGGAATGCTTAGCATTCAACGCGCGTAGTTGGTACCACATGCATAATGCATTAGATGTGATGGGGTCTTACATTAGTTGTAGGGTTGAGTTGTCCTTTTGGGATTATTGTTGGTGAGATGTCGCCACAAGTGTTGTTGTTGTTGTTGCTGATATTAATCTAAGATGAATTTAAATTATAAAGTTGAGATGATGTTGATAATGTTGCTGTTTGTTGTTGTTGTTTCAATTTACTTTGATGATTCATATATCTGTATATTTACTTTTGATTTGTGAACTCACCCCTTCTGCTGGAATTGCCGCCTTGTGGGCAAGTGCAGGTAGTGAAGGCTTGTAGGTTGATGGCTCCTGTGTCTAGGGCTCTGATGCGTAGAGGGATGGGAATATTGCATATTTAATTCTTCATTCCTTATGTATCACTTGTTGAACTATGTTGTTGATTTCATTATTGGAGGATATTGTTAAGTTGAGGCCTTTGTGCCAAGGATTGATGTAGATGACTTGAGATATTTTTATAATAAATATTCCGCTGCAGAAATTTAATATGATGGAATTTCTTGACGTTTTTAAATAGTTTTATATTCTATTTAAATGAAATTTTGAAAAGTAGATGTAATATCCCGTTGTTTGTTGAACTCTGATAATTGTTGCATATTATTATGTCATATTTGGGGACGGGGTGTTACATAGCGGCTGGAAATGCAAGAAAGTGGATCGGGTCTGATCCGACCCGGTCCACGCGTCTATATAAAAGAAAACTGTACCGGTTCGCATCACTTTCCTCTCTTCTTTCTCTTTCTTCTCTCCGTTCTCTCTTCTTCTCTTCTTCGAACCCTAACCTTAATTCTCCCAACTCTACCCAGAACTTGCTCAAACATGCATCAATCAGTTTAACTTGCTCTTCTAAGCACAAATTCATCACTTGGAATCACTTTCAACCGGTAAATCGATGTAGATCGTGAAGTTTCTTCACGGTTTTCAAACGGATTTTTTTGTGTTTCTTGTTCTAATCTTTTTCTAAATGAGTTTTTCTGTGGATTCTTAGGTTTACAACGGCTGATTCTCGTTGTAAACCGTAGATTCCTTACGGTTTCAAACGATTTTTAGGGTTTGCGTGATTTTGAACAAGTTCTTTGAATCTTCTACGGATCTACATCGATTTAAGGATTCGTTGATATTCTTAAACGCGTAAGAGGTAGGTTTTCATGTTTACCTGTGTTTTAGTCGGAGATTCGAGCTAGAATCTTCAAGAACTTTGGATTTTTGATTCTGCTTCATTGATTCTTGGTTCGGATCCAGAAATAAACTGGTAATTCCTTCTTCTTCCTCTTAACCGGTTTAGAATCCTTGAATTCTTCACTTTCTTCTTCTTCTCAAACAGTTTCTGTGATCGCGCCGGATTCGTTGCTTCTGGCAATGGATTTGGCGCTTGAATTGCAGAAACACCAGCTCAGTGATGAAGATTCAACTGAATCTCTGAGAGCTGGACGAAAGTTCCACTGATTTTGGCTCAATTGGTTTCTGAAACGGTTAGGGTTTCTGAGAAAAGTTCTTCAATCTTTTTGAGTTGGTTAGAGTTTGATCCAACTGAATGGAGAGAGAATGTGAGAAATCTGTTTCTGATGTGGCATGATTCTGTGTGTGTACCTGTCTGACTCTGACACGCGTGGCCTTATATAGCCTGCCATGTGGCCTCTGATCCAATTGGGACGTGACATGTGGACTGAACTGCTTGCGTGACATTTTGGACTAATCTACAAATTTGAAAGAAAATGGGACTGTTTTGCAATTAAAACAAGAATTGGACTATTTTGAAAATCAAAAGAATTGGGACTGTTTTTGAAAACAATAAACTGAAATTAGACTGTTTTGAGAGTAAAATTGGACTCATTTGCAATTAAAACAAAATTCGGGCTTATTTGTAAAAAGTAAAAATAAAATTGGTAAAAAAATGTCATTTGAAAAAAACGTAAAGTGGAATAGTTAAAAACGACAAAACGGACTAAAACGAACAAACTACCAAAATGAGGTATTTCAAAATACCTCTCTGTCAAAAAATTGTTTGATGTGAAAAGACCAAAATGCCCCTAGGGACTAAACGACTCAGACTGACTCAGATGCAAAACTAAGATGATTTTTAGATAGAAATTGATTGATGACTTATGCAGACAAGTTGAAAAGACACAGAGACAAATTGCAGGGACTAAAATGGGTTCCTCTGTAGGAAATGACCAAAATACCCTTTTGTATGATTTTATGCAAAATTTGGAATAAAATGCAGGAAAATATGTAATGGTTTTAGAAACTCTTTTTTAAGGACTTGTAATGCAAGAAAACATTTTGGATGGTTTTAAATGCAAGAAAATTAGAGACGGAAGCAGTAAAATGTGCGGTTGACACACAGTAGACAACTGTAAAATAGACATAGTGAACTTGAAATAATCCGAACCAAAAAGAAGTTTGAACGAGTATTTTTAGGTCCAAAATGAGGGTATGACACCACAACAAAACAATCCAAGTAAGCATGGAAGATCCTATTCATATACTCCATAAATACACCAGGTGCATTGGTAACACCGAAAGGCATCACTGTATACTCATAATGCCCATAACGCGTCCTAAACGCCGTCTTCTGCATATCTTCATCTTTCACTTTAATCTGGTGATAACCTGATCTCAAATCTATCTTGCTAAACATGCGGGCACCCACCAACTGATCCATCAAATCATCAATTCTCGGAAGTGGATACCTATTCTTTATCGTCACTTTATTCAACTGTCGATAATCAATGCACAACCTCATACTTCCGTCTTTCTTCCTTACTAGCAACACTGGTGCTCCCCAAGGTGAAACACTTGGTCTAACAAACTTCTTATCAAGCAAATCCTCTAACTGTTTCTTCAGCTCAGCCAACTCAGAAGCTGACATACGATAAGGTGTCATAGACACAGGCTTCATTCTAGGAACAAGATCAATCGCAAATTCAACTTCTCTTTCCGGAGGCACATCAGGAATTTCATCAGGAAATACTTCCATAAAATCACATACCACTTGTAGCTTATTAATCACCGCCTGATTCTCAATAGATAAAGACGCCATCAAGGAAAACATCATAACTCCATCGCGTTCTAACTGCTTCAACTGTTTAGTAGATAAGAATTATGCTCCACTCTCTTCTTCGGGAGAAGAAAAATGCACCGTCTTGCTAAAACAATTAATAAGGACATGATTGTATTCTAACCAATTCATCCCCAAAATTACATCCATTCCAATCAACGGTAGACACACTAAATCAATCTCAAAATCACGACCAAACATAGACACAAGACATCTCAAACACACCAGGGAAGTAGTCATCGAACCCTTAGCTGGAGTTTCGACAACCATCTCCCCATTCATATCAGACACAGCAAGATTCAACTTAGCAGCACAATCAAGAGCAATAAAACAATGCGTAGCACCAGTATCAATAATAGCAACTAAAGGTATATTATCAAAATAACAAGTACCTCTGATCAAACGATCCTCGTTCTCCGTTTGAGTACCAGTCAACGCAAAAACTCTTCCAGTAGACTGAGCCTTCTTAGGCTGCTTGCATTGGGAACCAATGTGACCTTCCTCATTACAATTAAAGCATACAATATCACCATGTTTGCAGTCAGCAGTAGTATGACCTTTCTTGCCGCAACGGAAACACCGTTTTACCTCTCCAGGACAAGCATTACTCTTATGGCCCTTCACACCACAAGTATAGCAGACAATCTCAGCAGGAGCATCTTTCTTAATAGGTCTCCTCTCATCATTAACTCTTTGTTTACCCTTATCAGCAGGGGCACTGTAAGGCTTAGGACGACTCTGTTGACCTTTACCTTTTCTCTCATTAACAATCTTGTAATGAGCCTTGGTATCCTCCTCATAGATTCTGCAACTACTCACCAGCTCGGAAAAATTTCTGATCTTTTGGTAACCAATTGCTCTCTTGATATCAACACGTAGTCCGTTCTCAAACTTGATACACTTCGAAAATTCAGCAGTCTCAAGAGTATAGTGCGGATAAAACTTAGCCAACTCCACAAACTTTGCAGCTTATTCAGTCACCGACATGTTCCCTTGCTTAAGCTCCAGGAACTCAATCTCTTTCTTTCCACGAACATCTTCTGGAAAGTATCTATCAAGGAATTCCCTCTTGAATACAGCCCATGTAACCTCAACACCGTCTTGTTCCAGAATAGGTAGAAGACTAATCCACCAATCATCAGCCTCCTCAACTAGCATGTGCGTACCAAAACGCACCTTTTGCACTTCTGTGCACTGCATCACCCGGAACACTCTCTCTATCTCCTTGAGCCATGTCTGAGCTCCATCAGGATCATATCTCCCTTTGAAGGTAGGAGGATGATTTCTCAAGAAGGTCTCCAGCATACGGACCTCAGCGTTCGCACCAGCATTCGCATTCGGCTGCTGTCCTACCGCTTGGGCAACAGCTTCCAAAGCAGCAGCAATTGCAGCATCGTTTCTTCCAGCCATCTTAGTTCTCTACAAAACACAAAACAATCAGTTTGACATATAACAATACATCAACTGATACTCGACACAACAAGACTTTTCTACTTGGCCGGACTGACCGACTTGCTCTGATACCAATTGTAACACCCCGTTTTCCCGACTTAAAAATTTCTTTAAACAAATAATCAGAGTAAACAAATAACGGAGCGTCACATTTCACATAAATACTCGATTAGAAATAAATAATGATTTATTCTTCACAACACAATAAAACTTCGCAGTGGAAAAGAAAATCAAATAACGACATAGTCTTGGCACGCAGGCCTCATCATAACGTCTTAGAAAAATCCAACATCAGTAGTCATAATCATGAAAGTCAAAATAAAAGAATACGCAAGGAACAGAGAAAACATAATCAAGGGTTCCCCATCCCGTTACGTATCAGAGCACCTAGACACAACCGAGGAAAGCCTCACACGACTGCACCTAATCTTGGTTACCTGCACTTGCCCACAAGGCGGCAATTCCAAGAGAAGGGGTGAGATTCACAATAATTATATTAAACATGTAATTCAACAATCACAGTTAACAACAAAACATAAGCTCAACACGTCACAATCAATGGCATTTAGCATCTACAACATCATCATGTAAAACACGTCACTTAGCATCATAACATCATCATAAAATCATCATCGTAGACATCTTAAACGACTCGACAACTTCACTTGACTATGCAACCCTAACATCTTGAATGCATGTGGTACCAAATCCAGGGCATAAGCCCTCGTCACTTTGAGCATAAATATACTCCCAGGGCATAAGCCCTCGTCGCTAGTGAGCAAAAGCTCCAGGGCATAAGCCCTCGTCGCTTGTGAGTAAAAACTCCAGGGCATAAGCCCTCATCTCTGAATGAGTATGCATGAGACTCAACACATTTTAACTTAAACAAGTTAACATCTTAGACGTCGCAAACATCAAAAACTTCATGGACTGACACATGCAACATTATTCATATGTAAACAGCAACATGGCAGCAAGCAAGTCACAAGATATAACAATATCATTACAAACATCATCTCAACATCACATATGTTCCCTACATATCTATTTCATATGATTCATAAATCATTAACAACAACGTAAGGTTATCACAAGCGTCATTCATATTAAAAACAGCTTACTGTACTACCCAAGGTTCATCTCAAAAAGTCTCGTGCGAAACAGATCGCAACAACATAGGAAACGTGACATTCTGTCACAGCACAGGTCGCTGTGGCGAGCTCAATTGCTCGCTTGGCGAGAGATTACAGGTCTCTCTCGCCATGGCGGGAGGATTTCTCGCCTGGCGGGACGTTACGGGTCCGTTGCTATGGCGAGCTAAGTCTCGCCTGGCGAAGCGATGCGGGTCTGTCGCTATGGCGAGCTATGTCTCGCCTGGCGGAACGATGTCAGAACAGACTACGGGATTACGAACTTTTTCCCCCAAAATCCTATTTTTCATCATGTTAAGCCCCAAATTCGACTGAAACAACAACATTATACATATTCTAGGCTCTGTAATCAATTCCTACATCAATTTCACAGTTTTACATCATCAATTCACTAATTCTTCATCTTTAACCTAATTCCCAATTCCTCAAAAACCACATCTTACTCTTGTTAATTATGATTAAACGAATTACAAATTAATATAATTGAATTGCTAAGCTCACCCTTACCTTAACAATGCAGAAATCGCAGCTCTCTCTCTGGTTCACCTCTTCTCTGGTTTTTCTCCCTTTTTGCAAAACGTACGTACTGAGTTCTCCCTTAACCTAATTTCCTTATTTATACTCCCAACAAATCTTATCTTATTTACTCTTTCTCCCACATAACTCTCTAAAATCCCAAAATTAACCCACATCTCTATATTTATTTTATTTGCAAAATCTTATTTTATTAAACAATAAAATAAGTCACCACGTCACATAAAATCACCAAAAATCACATAAAAATCATATAAATCTTATTCACCACATCTCCTAAAATATATAAAAATATATCTAGTCTCTTCAAATAAATTGAATAATTAAATAATTAAAATAATCTAAAGTGGGCGTTACAAAAGGCGGGGATATTGGATCCCAAAGTAAAATCTCAAACCTAAATATACTAGTTGTTCTTAAGGCACTTATATTAGTCGTTTTTCACTAATTCAATTTCATCCTCGATCACGATTATGACATAAAGCGGTAAAAAATTAAAGTGTGTGATTGTGTCGGTGCATGTATCGGTGCATATTCTCGTTACCTGGATATTTACATGGGACCTAGATACATTCTAAAGTCTTGCATAAAAATAAATGACGAGAAATAAAATGCGGAAAATTAAATTACATTAAATCCTAAATACACACTAATATCATGAAATTTAAACCAATCAAAATAATAAAACGATAACAAAAATAAAATGCAAACACGTAAAATAAACTCTAAATATGCATGTAATGATTTTTTAAAGGCCTAAAATATATGATATGAAAAAAACAATTTGAATTAAGATGCATGTAATTAAATCAACGATTAAGCTATATGATGTGAAAAATTAACTTGAACAAAATGCATGAAAATAGTTAAAATATAACATGTAAGAAGAAAAAAAATTTCAAAGAAAACACAGAGGTGCAGTGAGCTAGACTTGAGGTTTACAAGTAAAACTGTAGAGAGAAATCAAAAAAAAAAAAAGAAAGGAAGAAAGCTGGTTTGGGCCGGTTCTGCTCACCTGGGTCGGTTCAGGAGGAAACCGAACCGGTTGTGAGGATATAAAAGAAAATCTACTGGGTTTTTTCACATTTTTTCTTCAAAACCTTTCTCTACCATTTCCTCTCTCTTCTCTCTCTGCAATTCCTGGAAAAAATAATGAAGAACAATCTTCATCTTCTCCGGCCAGCATATGAACGCCGGCGCGGTGGCTGCCGGCCAACAAGCGGTGGCGCCCCCACGCCGGAGAAAGAACCACACCCGATATAATTTTTTTTACAGTTTTAAAATTTCTTTTTCGCACAGAATGCAAATCTGGACTTGGTTTTTCAAAATCGTAGAAGGTTTATCCTAGATCTAGCTTTCAAGTTTCAGAAAAAAAAATGATTCTAGCTTTTCTCTTGCGAATTGGTTACCGTTCGTGTTCTTTGTTTCGGATTGGCTTGTTATGAGTCCAGGCCGGTTCAGCTTGCTTTTCCCTGAGTCCGATTCGAACTCGTTTCTCTTCTTTGATTCAATACGTTTATGATTCAGTTTCTATGGAAGATGATGGTTCAGTTTCTGTTGAAACTTTGTGGTGTTGATTTAGCTTTTGAATGGTTTTGTGTCTGAATCCGAAAAGTGATTCATTTTCGTTGGTGAATGTTATTGGATTGGTATATGATTGCTGGAAAATGTTTATGTATGAATGTTCTTCATTATTCTTGTGTAAAGAGGCTTTTGATTATGAAAAGTGTAAAAAACAATGGGGATTAGGGTTTATGATGTACGGCTATAGTGATTGGATCTGTCAGTCTGTACAGTCATTCCCCCCTGCTGCCAATGATTGGCAGTCTATTTATACTGCAAAAAGTAGGGCTGAGGTGAAAAATTGTGGACAAAAATAACCCTGGCTTGGGCTGGACTTGGACTTGGACTAAAAAAGGACTAAAAAGACTTCTAAAAATGATTAAAACACACACAAAAATTAATAATAATAATAAAAACGAAAATCAAAAATAAAAATAATAAGAAGACTTAAAGTAAAATAAAATAAAAAATAAAATTGTCTCTTCGGAACCAAAATGAGGTATTTTAAAATACCTCTCTGCCGAAATTTCATCTGAAACGACAAAACTTCTCAGCTCTTTAAAAGACGAATAAAAGTCATAAAATGAAATTTAAAATGCGTATGAAATGGAGTTTTGAAAATATGAACAAAATGATAGGTAAAATGCAAATAAAATGCGGGTAAAATACGCAATAAAAATGCGAATAAAAATGAGCAAAACGTGGGGACCCTGGTCAAAATTTGGGGTATGACAGATGCCCCTATTTAAGTTTCTTCGTCACGGGGATTTAAAAAGATGAAATTTTTAAATCAACGGGTCGAAGAGACTTAAATATGAAGTACGCCAATTTTGACCAGTGGGAAAGATGAGTAGAGAACAAGTTAAAAGATATCACTGGGGAGGAAAAGTTGCCTACTACCTTTGAAATGGTAATAGTCAAGGATGCATAAATCTGCCGATTACTTTTGAAATAGTAACCGAAGGTTTGCAGAAAATAAAGTTTTGTCGATTACTTTTGAAATAGTAACCGACGATTTGCTATAAATAAAGTTTTGGTCGATTACTTTTGAAGTAGTAACCGACAATTTGCTGAAAATAAAGTTTTTGTCGATTACTTTTGAAATAGTAACCGACGATTTGCTGAAAATAAAGTTTTTGTCGATTACTTTTGAAGTAGTAACCGACGAATGTTGTGTTGTGAATGCCAGATGGTGACGACCTGACTGGGAACAAAAAGTTCACTGGGAACAGAAGCTTAAAAAATGGTAAAGGTAAATGCAATGTTGGTGAGGTAAAACTTGAGAAGACACTGGAGAAAATGAAATGTGTAATTGTAGACTGACGGTTTGTGGAAACTGACACTTGAAGTGTATACTTGGTGATATCTTTGGGTTAGACACACTGGGGATGTCACTGGAGAGAGAAAAAACTGAGTGATGTCTCGTCATCCGATATTCCGGGAGACGACATTGTTGACATTCTCTCTTCCAACCAGGCGGGGAATGAGACATTTGATATTCCGTAATCCGACAAACGGGGGAATAATCTACTTGATATTCCGTAATCCGACAAACCGGGGAATAACAATCTTGACATTCCGTCATCCGACAAACCGGGGAATAATCCACTTGATATTCCGTAATCCGACAAACCAGGGAATAATAATCTTGACATTCCGTCTTCCGACCAACCGGGGAATAATCCACTTGATATTCCGTAATCCGACAAACCGGGGAATAAACCACTTGATATTCCGTAATACGACAAACCGTTGAATAATCCACTTGATATTCCGTAATCCGACAAACCGGGGAATAAACCACTTGATATTCCGTAATCCGACAACCGGGGAATAATAATACTTCCAAAGACCAAGATTGAGTGACATCTCGTTATCTGACAAAACAGAGGATGACACCTTTATGAAGATAAAAAAATGGTTGACACAAGGTGGCCAATGCAATAATGGATAAATGATATTGTGCATGTTGTATGTGCATGAATGTTTATATGCATGAATGTGTGTATGAATGAATGTATGGATGCATGAATATATGAATGTATGACTTAGATGACTCTATATAACAAATGAAATTGACAAGACTGGACAAGTAAGATGGGAGGCAGACTGACATCGCAGTACAAACATTCGGCAATCTTCATTGTGGGATGATATTATTGGAGATGAATCAAATCATTGACGGGGTAAAACCCACCATCAAACCACTGATGAGAGGAAGCTCAATAATCAAAACACTGAAGGGGTAAAGCCCATTTAACAAAAGCCTGGCAGAAATCGTCATCACTCAAACCATATGCAAGAGACGCCATTAATCAATCTATATGCAGAAGTCACCATAAATTGAATCACGGGCAGAAGTCGCCATTAATCAAACCACAGGCAAAAGTCGCCATTTCTCGGGATAAAACCCATCAATCAAACTGGAAGAAGTCACCATTTTTCGGGATAAAACCCATCAATCAGTCAAACTAGCAGAAGTTGCCATTTGTAAACCAGCACCAGGTGTATTCTTCTGTTTGGCCCATTGGAAATGTGATGCCTCTGTCTTTTTCATTTTTTCATTTCTTTTTCATCATCATTTTTTTTTGACAAATCCCTAACTTTTTCCTGGACCGCCCTTTCGGGTTTTCAATCCACCAAGAATATATTCTTTTTGCATGTCCCTAATTTTTGCCTGGACCGCCCTTTTTTGGGTTTTCAGTCCATCGGGATGCTCATTTTTTTGCTTAAGCCGCCATTTCGGGTTTTCGACCTAGCGAGCTCTTTTTTTTTTGTTTTTTTTTACAGAGGTCATCTCACGGCCTTTGGTCATACTCGTTCTACAGGGTTTAATTGTCCTTGAGACGGATGTTGATGTATATTTCTTCTACTCATGAGTTCAAAGAAAATGTACCTGTTGTTTATGCATTTCAAAAGACATGAAAAAGTTTTAAAAGAATTTTTTTTGCTTTAAGTATTAACATCAAAAATAGAAGAGAATAATGCAAACAGAATAAAATGAGAATGTCAAATAAATGGGCATAGGCTCAAATTAATGTAAATAGTGTGGTGACCCGCCAAATGGACCGCCCTTTCGGGTTTTCAGTCCATCGAGACACTCTTTTTTTTTGACAAAGTATTTCTTGACTGCATCGGTACTCACAGGACATACAAGTTCGTCACACTTCTTTATGATTTTAGGCATTCCTTTGCCCCTGCAACTTGGTTAAACAGATAATATTTTTGAACACAAAAACACTTTCTTGACATTCATGGGGACGAACCTTCTTTTGTGATTAGGCATTCCTTTGCTCCTGGAACTGAGTGGATCATATAGTAGATATTTTGGGCACAAAGCCTCCTTCTTGCAATTCAACGGGGACGAGCCTCCTTTTTTCGAAATCTTGCTTTATCCATTTGTTGTAACTGTCCATGACATACGACAATTAAACTTAGCCTTCGTCGGAACTTCCGTTGACGGGACTCTGACCTCCATGTGAGGCACTGCCCTTATGATGTACTGAGGGATGGTGGAGGGGGTTGCCCCTGTTGAAGTGAGTACTGAAGTACAATATCCATGCAAAGCAAATGGTAGCATCCTGTACCGGTCTTTCCAATTGAATGTCATTTTCTGGACAGTCTTTTTGTTATTCTTGTTTGCAGCTTCGACGACTAAGATGCCCCAGTAGGCGAGAGATTTCATTGGGAAACTTTTCGTTCTCCTCTTCTTCAGTTTCGGACACAAAGGAACTCAAAGTTGAGAGAGAGTACAGGGTTAAAGTGTTCAACGGGTTTATTAATGCATGATTTGATTTGATTTTGACAAGTAAATGAAAGTTATAATTATGCAGATATGATTAAAGGAAAATAAATTTTTGGTTTTTTGTATTACCATTTTTCCAGAAAAAGCACAAAATAAAAAAACAAAGTCAGGATCAAAGCGACTTTTTTAATGAATGACGAAAATACATAAAGCAAAGAGCCCTAAACAAGTTCACTTCCGTCTCGGGTGGGACGAAAGGATTTTTTTTTTTGAAAAACATAAAGCAACTAACAAACATATTAATTGAACAAACAAGAAGTAGAAAGAAACATCAACAACAACTCAAATGCAGCTAAACATTCCATGTAGCAACAGTAGGTACTAAGATCCAATAGCGGGTTAACTTGCACATCGGAGTTCAATCTTAGAAAGGCAGATGATTAGCTTCAATTAAATCTTGAACTACATTCTTGAAAGCAAAACAACCCTCAATATCATGCCCGGGTGCCCCTTGATGGAAGACACTTGAAAGGTCAGCTCTAAACCGTGTTGACAATTTCTTGGGTATTGGTGGAGGAGCCTTAGTCTGGACCCAGTTCCTTTCGAGCAATATTGGGAGCAACTCCGCATAATTCATGGGAATTGGATCAAATTTTGTCCTTGGAGCCTGTTTTTGTGGATTAAGTTGTTGAAGGACCTGTTGTTGAGGCTGTGGTTGATACTGTTGTTGATCTTGTGGAAACTGAGGTTGATAACCCAAATTTTGAACATCATTGGCAATGGGCATAACAGCGGCAACAGGGTGATAAACCGGATACTCATGTTGAAGTTGACTTTTCACCATACTATCTTCCTGACCATCGTCTTCAGAATCGTCAGTGTGAATACTTTCTTTGGCTAAACGTCCTTTTCAGATCCATTCTTCAATACGCATACCCACATCCAACATTCCTGCGAAGTTGCCAGATGCACTTGTCATCATATGCTCCTGATAAAACTGATCCAGCGTATTAGGAAAATTTCGGTCAACTCCTTCTCTTCTAGAGGTGGATGAACTTGTGTAGCGAAATCTCTCCACCATTGGGCATAAGCTTTGAAAGATTCATTATCGTCCTAGGTCATGGCCTGCAGTTCCCTTCTATTTGGGGCCAAGTGCAAGTTGTAGTTGTATCGCTGAACGAAAGCCTTGCACAAATCCTTGAAATTTTTTATATCAACCTTGTTCAGACCCACGTACCATATCAGTGCGGCACCTGTCAAACTACCTTGGAAACAATGGATGAGAAGTTCATCATTACCTACCTGACCAGACATCTTTCTCACGTACATCGCTAGATGAGTCTCAGGGCAAGTGTTCCCTTTGTGTTTTTCAAAGTTGGGGACCTTGAACTTGGGCGGTATCACAACATTGGGAACCAAGCAAAGATCATAAGCACTCTTCCCAAACAAGTCCTTCTCGCGGAGAGCTTTCAATTCCAACTGCATTTTGTCAAGCTTTTGGTCAAACTTTTCTTCAAGTCCATCTTTCCGGTCGTATGCTTCCACACCCTTCGAGTGGTAGTTGGGTCCATGGTTTTGCTGAGTAGTGCGAATCAAAGGCGATGAGTAAGTCATAGCAGCTTGAGGGAACAATGGGCCCGGTTGAGGGATAGACATTGTTTGTTGCACAAAAGGAGCTTGAACCTTAGAGACACCAGGACGGAGTACTTCACCAGAACTTAAAGGTGTGCTCCACAGATAACCTTCTAGCATAGCATGTAGAGGAGTTCTAGCAAACACTGTTGAAGTCGGAGTAGTGGAGGCAACCGTCTCGGCTTGAGTGTTGACAAAAGGAAGAGATAATGATTGACCCTGTGCAACCGTCATCAAAGATACTAAATTCCTCAAAATCTCATTTTCGGCCCAGAGGTTCGTCACCTCTTTGCGAAGCTTGTGGTTCTCTTGATCAAGATGATGATCAATTCTGATTTGCGCGAGTGTTGTAGATGCGAGTAGACTGATGGATTAACCTTTTATGGAGAAGAAAAAATATGAGACACGGGCTAGATACTATGAATGCAAATGATGCATGATATGCTTTATGCAAAAAGGTTTATTTTTTTGAAGGACTTATCAAAGTTAATTGTAAACATTATAGAGGAACATAGTTTCATTTGAAAATTGTAAAGGTATTGCAATAAGGTCCTTTTTAACAGGTAAGAACGAAACCAAGGAAGAAGTTCTTAACAAAAGCAAAAGCTTAGTTAAGATTTTTGAAGTTGGAATTCTTGGTATTCATTCTCACAATGCCCATTCCTCTTATGTTTAGAAAAAACTTGGCTAAGTCCTACGATTCTTGATGGAAAAACGTTGTTTTATGAATGAATGCATGTATGTATGATTATGCTAAAAGAACATAGAAAACATGGTGTGAGGTTAAGTTCACAATGTTGGAGCTTAAGGGTAACAACGCCATTTGGTAAGGACTATGGTTTCACATGTACCTGTATCACGGGTTCTACTAAGGTTCCCAAATTACAACCACCCTTGTGAATGTATCGGTGCTCAGGACTGCTCCTAGTCAAATACTTATTCACAAGGAGGTCTAGCTTGAGTGTAGTATTGCCTATGAACCAAATTCAAGACTGCTCTTGGTTTAGTCACTGCACTATGTCCTAAAAAGGCCAAGATAAGTTAAGGGTGATCTAAAGGTTCTCAACGTTCGACGGACTTCGAATATAATAGAGCCAATCACGACTGCTCATGACGACGTCATATTACTTTGAGAGTCCTCCGTTGCGTGGGGTTACATCACATGCACACATAGCGCAGGACCGCTCCTGGTATGGCACTATGATCGTACCCCGTCCTATCTTATATCTCACTCAAGCCCGGGTGTAGGACTTATCTCACCACTCATGTACGTACCAGGTAAACAAGTAAGCATGTATGTACAAGTATAAGCAATAATAAAGCACAAGTAAAGAAAGGTAAGGTGGGCTTAACCCGCTTAGGAAATAGGATCCCTAGTGAAGTCGCCATTTCTGTGCTCCCGATTTTCGGGTATCAATCCATTAATTGGTTTTGAACCTTCAATCTTTTAACTCTCAATTTTTATTCGTGGGAAGGGAAAAAATGAGTAAAAACCCTTATGAGATTAATGTCTGGGGGTTGGTTTCAAATAGGGAAGGTGTTAAGCACCCTAAACGAGTTCGGTACTCCGAAGGAGCCTCTTACCTAAATTATCTTGTGCTAATTACTTGCTTACTTATTTTGTAAAATATTGCCTAAAGTCTAAGTGAAAGAATGGAGGGAGAAGAAGTATTTTTTTGTTGTTTTTATTGATTTAGAAAGACACCAGTCTTTTGCCTACATACCCAAAAGTGGGATCAAAATCATGTAGTTCACCTCAAAAATTAATTTGGTGAGTTGGATTGATTTTAAAAGTTTGAAAAAAGTTTGAGAGGACAAGAGGCCAAAAGGCATAGAAGAATAAAAATGTGAGGTTGTTTGATTTTAATTAAAGAAAAGAAAGTCTAAATGATTAAAATTGATTGAAGTTTAATTAAGAAAATAAAAGAAAAATCTCTTGGGTTAAAATCCAAGGTTTCTTAAGAAATTATTTTTGGTGTTTTTGTTTATTTGATTTTTTTGAGAAAATGATTTTTTAACTAACGGTAAAACAATACGTAAAACGTAACGGAAAGCGTAAAAATAAAAGACGGGGATATTGGATCCCAAAGTAAAATCTCAAACCTAAAAATACTAGTTTTTCAATTTTAAGGCACTTATATTAGTCGAGTTTTTAGTCCAAGTTTGTCACTAATTCAATTTCATCCTCGATCGTGATTATGACATAAAGCGGTAAAAAATTAAAGTGTGTGATTGTGTCAGTGCATGTGTCGGTGCATATTCTCATTACTTGGATATTTACATGGGACCTAGATACATTCTAAAGTCTTGCATAAAAATAAATGACGAGAAATAAAATGCGGAAAATTAAATTACATTAAATCCTAAATGTAACGCCCATTTTGATTATTTAATTATTCGATTTATTTGAGATATTGCTATATATTTTTATATATATTATGTGATGTTAAGTGAAGATTTAAGATGTTTTTATGTGACGTGGTGACTTATTTTATTGTTAAATAAAATAAAATTTGAAAATAAAATAAAATATTTAGTTGTGGGTTAGTTTTGGATTTTAGAGAGTTATGTGGGAGAAAGAGTAAATAAGATAAAAATTGTTGGGAGTATATAAAGGGAAATTAGGTCAAGAGAGAAGTCAGTATACGCGTACAGAGTTTTGGAAAAAGAGAGGAACGGCTGCGTGAAAGGTAAAGAGCAAGAGGGCTGCGATTTCTGCTTTTGATCAGGTAAGGGTGAGCCTAGCACTTAATTATATTGAACTGTAATGCATCTAATCAGGATTAACAACATAGGATTGAGTTTTGAGAGAATTGAATTAGGCTATGAAGCTGTAGAACAGAAGTGTAGGATGAGTACAGAACGTAGATTAACCTTAATGATGATGATTCTGAGAGTTTAGATGTTTAAGATGGTGAATTTGGGACTTTTTGGGTGAATTTTCCTAGAACCCGTAGCAGTCTGTTCATCGCTCGCCTGAGGCGAGCTATGCAACTCGCCGTGGCGAGTAGACCTAGTTTACTCGCGAGGCGAGCATCCCAGCTCGCCATAGCGAGCGTTACCCTAGAGCTCGCGAGGCGAGCAATCCAACTCGCCATAGCGAGCAGGACCTTAGTACTCGCGAGGCGAGCTATCCCACTCGCCATAGCGAGTTAAGTCAGAACCCAGAACTGTGTACTGTTTGCGAACTGTTTCGCATAGAACCTCGAGAGATGACCTTTGGGTAGTTTCTGGGACTTTTAATAATGTTTATTATAATCGGTAACGATGAATACATGATGACTGAGATGATCTTGATGCTTTTCATGCCGCTTAAGTGTGTTATATGAAATATTAAAGTTGTAAATGTTTGACTTACTTAAGATGCTTGCTTTATGGATATTATTTGAATGATGTGATTACTGCCATGTTGCTGTTTACCTTTGTATAGTTGCTGCATGTGTCAGTCCTTGTTGTTTAAGATGTTTGCGACGTTTAAGATGTTAACTTGTTTAAGTTAAAAGTGTTGAGTCTCATGCATACTCATTCTATGATGGGGGCTTATGCCCTGGAGTTTTTACTCACCAGCGACGAGGGCTTATGCCCTGGAGCTTTGCTCACCAGCGACGAAGGCTTATGCCTTGGAGTATATTTATGCTCATAGCGACGAGGGCTCATGCCCTGGATTGGTACCACATGCATATAAGACGTAGGGTTGCATAGTCAAGTGTTGATGTCGAGTCGAGTCGTCTAAGATGTTTATTAAGATGTATATGATGTTGATTATGATGATGCTAAATGACGTGTTGTTTATATTGATGTTCTAAATGCTAGATGTTTATCTGTGATAAGTTGAATTATGTTGGTTGTTGAATTGTGATTATTTGATTACATGTTTAATATAATTATTTGTGAATCTCACCCCTTCTGCTGGAATTGCCGCCTCGTGGGCAAGTGCAGGTAACCAAGATTAGGTGCAGACGTGTGAGGATTCCTGCAGTCGAGTCTAGGTGCTCTGATACGTAACGGGATGGGGAAACTTTGCTTATATTTTCTCTGTTCCTTGCGTATTATGCTTCTGATTTGATTATGTTATTTTACATGCTTATGTTTAACTTGAAGACTTTGATAATAAGATGTTGATGAGGCCTGCGTGCCAAAGACCTTTAAGACGTTTATTTATATGATTATTCCGCTGCGAGATTTTATGAAAATTTAATGATTATTTATTCATTAACATGAGATGTTTTAGAAATGTGATGCCCTGTTTATGTGCTTACTCTGATGCATGCTATTCTTTTTAAAGAAATTTTTATGTTGGGAAAACGGGGTGTTACACTAAATACACACTAATATCATGAAATTTAAACCAATCAAAATAATAAAACGATAACAAAAATAAAATGCAAACACGTAAAATAAACTCTAAATAAACCAAAATATGCATGTAATGATGTTTTAAAGGCCTAAAATGTATGATATGAAAAAAACAATTTGAATTAAGATGCATGTAATTAAATCAACGATTAAGCTATATGATGTGAAAAATTAACTTGAACAAAATGCATGAAAATAGTTAAAATATAACATGTAAGAAGAAAAAAAAAAGAAAAAAAATTTCAAAGAAAACACAGAGGTGCAGTGAGCAAGACTGGAGGTTTACAAGTAAAACTGTAGAGAGAAATCAAAAAAAAAAAGAAAGGAAGAAAGCTGGTTTGGGCCGGTTCTGCTCACCTGGGTCGGTTCAGGAGGAAACCGAACCAGTTGTGAGGATATAAAAGAAAATATATTGGGTTTTTGCACATTTTTTCTTCAAAACCTCTCTCTACCATTTCCTCTCTCTTCTCTCTCTGCAATTCCTGGAAAAAATGATGAAGAACAATCTTCATCTTCTCAGGCCAGCATATAAACGCCGGCGCGGTGGCTGCCGGCCAACAGGCGGCGGCGCCCCCACGCCGGAGAAAGAACCACACCCGATTCAATTTTTTTTTATAGTTTTCAAATTCCTTTTTTCGTACAGAATCCAAATCCGGACTTGGTTTTTCAAAATCGTAGAAGGTTTGTCCTAGATCTAGCTTTCAAGTTTTGGAAAAAAAAAATGATTCTACCTTTTTTCTTGCGAATTGGTTACCGTTCGTGTTCTTTGTTTCAGATTGGCTTGTTATGAGTCCAGGCCGGTTCAACTTGTTTTTCCCTGAGTCCGATTCGAACTCGTTTCTCTTCTTTGATTCAATACGTTTATGATTCAGTTTCTATGGAAGATGATGGTTCAGTTTCTGTTGAAACTTTGTGGTGTTGATTTAGCTTTTGAATGGTTTTGTGTCTGAATCTGAAAAGTGATTCATTGTCATTGGTGAATGTTATTGGATTGGTATATGATTGCTGGAAAATGTTTATGTATGAATGTTCTTCATTATTCTTGTGTAAAGAGGCTTTTGATTCTGAAAAGTGTAAAAAACAATGGGGATTAGGGTTTGTGATGTGCGGCTACAGTGTTTGGATCTGTCAGTCTGCACAGTCATTCCCCCCTGCTGCCAATGATTGGCAGTGTATTTATACTACAAAAAGTAGGGCTAAGGTGAAAAATTGTGGACAAAAATGACCCTGGCTTGGGCTGGACTTGGACTTGGACTAAAAAGACTTCTAAAAATGATTAAAACACACACAAAAATTAATAATAATAATAATAAAAACGAAAATCAAAAATAAAAATAATAAGAAGACCTAAGTAAAATAAAATATAAGTAAAATAAAATATAAATTAAAATTGTCCCTTCGTAACCAAAATTAGGTATTTTAAAATAACTCTCTGCCGAAATTTCGTTTGAAACGACGAAACTTCCCGGCTCTTTAAAAGACGAATAAAAGTCATAAAATGAAATTTAAAATGCGTATGAAATGGAGTTTTGAAAATATGAACAAAATGAGAGGTAAAATGCAAATAAAATGCGGGTAAAATAAGCAATAAAAATGCGAATAAAAATGAGCAAAACGCGGGGACCCTGGTCAAAATTTGGGGTATGACAGGGCGTTACATAATACATGTCAGAAACTAAAAAGAAATGAAATAAAAGCAAGAAAACAAGTTAAAAAATATGTGTGCAATCTAAGGCTTAGCTTGTTTCTTCATCATATCCATCATTTCCTTCATCATAACTGGCATATCTTCCAATCTTCTATTCTAAGTGTAACATCCCGATATTCGTTATTTAATACTTAATTAATTTATGTGTATTTATGTATGTTTGCATGTGATTATTTTCCCTTTGATTTATTTCCCTAAGTTTAGTGATTAGGAGGGTATTTTGGTCTTTTGGCGATTAAGTGTAAAATAGTAATTTTGGCCGAGAATTAATCATAGCATTTTTAGTAAGAATCGATTGTTAGCAATTTATTAAGTTAGTTGTAGTAATGAGTATTAGTGTTTGTTGTTGTGAAATATTTTATTGTTAGTAAGATAGAAAACTAATAGGTGGCGTAATTAGAATTGAGTCCAATTATTATTTCATGGGTTAGGCCCAATGGGTATGGATGTATTCTACCTTAGGGAGAGAACTAGGGTTTTAGAAACATATTCATTTCACAAGAGGCAAGAGGATAGGAGAGGGTGAAGAAGAGAAACTTGGAGAGGGGAAGAACTTAGAGCTAGAGTGAAGCCTAGGAATCTCTTGTAGAAGATTAGAGGTAAGGGGGCTAGACTTTAATCATAATCTCTTTTCTACCCCTTTCTCATAAGTAATTATTCAATTAAGTGATTTTGAGAATAAGTGATTATGTGAAATTTAGTGAATGAATTCATGTCTAATTGTTGATAATATGTTTCTACATGTGAATTGAATGATCAAGTGTTGGTGATATTGAATTCATGTGTCAAAAATCATATGTATGAATATGTTGTGTTTTTGTGATAAATGATGAATGATGAAGTTGTGGTTTGATGAACTTGGAATGAATTCATGAATAATTGTTGTTGTTGATGTTTGAAAAGCATGTTGTTGATGAATTGGTATGTTGAATATGCCATTAGTGAATTGATGATGAAAGTTGTTGTTGTTGTTGAATAATTTTGAAAGTTTGATGAAATTATGAATTGAGACATAATAATGTTTGATTCATCAGTTTTGAGCATTTTGGTGTATGTGTTTATGTACGTGACCTGTAAACATCATTTGGGACGTGTTTTGAGTATGGAAGGATCAAAATTAGAGTGTTTGGGAAAAAGGGTTTTGTATTTCGAAGTCTCTGTCTTTCTGAACCAGTTCTGTTTCCTGAATCAAGTCTTGCTTCTGAACAAGTTTTGCTTATGAACTAAGTTTTGCTTCTGAACTAAATTTTGCTTTTGAACTAAATTCTGCTTCCGAACTAAATTTTGCTCCTGAACTAGTTTTGCTTCTAAAATGAGCATTGCTTCTGAACAGAATTGTGCTTCTGAACAGAATTGTTGCTCTTGGACGGAGTTCGCTTGAGCGAGCTCTTAGCGAACGAGCCCAGCATGCTATTGGAACCTAGTCGGTTAAGGGAACCAGACTTCGCTTAAGCGAACAACACCCTGTTCAGCCTCACTTGACTTTCTTTTTGTATACTTGGGGGCCAATCCAAACTTTCTAAATTGGTTCTGTTGACTGGTTTAATCATTACTTATGTATTTAATCCTATGGAAACCTCATTCGTATGAAATTGGACTATATTTGGAAAAGTGACATTTGAGACGAACTTTGTGAATTTTGAGAATTCATAGTATTTGGCCGATGAAATACTTATGTGAGTATACCTTCACTCATATGTGATTAGTATACTTCCTTAGTAGAGGCAATTGAATCATTTTGATTTCATTTTGGTTCATTGGCCTAACTTGGTAAAGTGGTGAATCGTATTATACGAAACTAGTTGAAGATATATTCATTGAACTTTTCTATCTTGTAATTCTTTTGTGAATAAGATTGAATACGAATATATGTTGTTGGTGATTATATATGTTGAGTGCATATATGTTGTTGGTGATTATATATGTTGAATGCATATATGTTGATGGTGATTATATATGTTGCATGCATATATGTTGTTGGTGAAATCTTTTACACGCGTTTTGGTGGTGAATTGTTGGTGTACGCATGTATTTGAATATAATTGGTGTGGACTTGTGAAATTACATGAAGTATGTATTGTTGTTGTCGAGTCCTAGTTCACACACGTTGTTGTTGTTGTTGTTGTCTTTCATCTCCATTGTTGTTGGATGTTGCGGTAGTCCATTATTCGGGGTGATATGGCGTGTTTATAAGCGTTAGGGGCGACGACCTCGGAGATGAAAGAAATTTGGTACCACACTTAGTCGAGTCGTCTAGTCACATTATATGTTTCTAGGAAGAGTCATGTTTGTTCATGAGCTTGGTGTGCTTGATGATTGTTGTGATTGGAACTTCGTGCTTGTGTAATAATTGTTGAGAATATTATGTTCATGATTATTTATACAAGATATTGTTAAAATGCATGCTAATCCTGTTTTGTCTTGGATTATGATTAATGTAATTCTAACCCCCAGTAGTCTTGGTGGACCGCCTACCTCTCTGTATGGATGGGTAGACGGCATGCAGGTTTAGATGCTTTTGCTTGGTGAGTTTTGCTTTGAGGAGCGGGAGCTTCCTCGTTTATCGCACATGTCTAGATTAGGCTCTGATCTAGGATTTAGTGCATGTTAGTTATCTTTTGGGATTTTATTATACCTTGAGTTGTATCTTGTGGAGAATATTTATTGTTGTTGGATTTATCTTATGTTGAGGACATGGCATTTATGTTGAGATGTATTTGATTCCGCTGTGACTTTATGTTGGAGTTTTATTCATGCATGACTATATTGGTGATTATTTGTAGAAGTGACGACTATTTCTTATGTATTTATTTAAATTGAATGATTTATTGCTTAATTAGAAATAGGGAGTTACACTAAGCTTCTTCTCTAGCTTTGGATTGTTCTTTCTGTTCAACCATACTTCTCTTCAAATTTTCCACAAGCATCTTCTATTCAAATAGTTCCTTTTCCTTATCAGACCCTGATTCACTATCCAAATCTTCCCAGGTGGCCATCAAACTCTGCTTGATCTGTTTTCTGAACTTGTTGGATTTGAAAGTTGGTTTCTTTGACGTCTTCTTTGATTTCTCCTTCTGAAGATCAGGACAATCAGCAATGAAGTGTCCAGGCTTCTTACAGTTCAAGCAACCTTTTCGATCTTCTTTCCTTGAACCTTTGTAGCCAATGCTTCTGCTCAGGAACTTCTTGTTCTTTATAGCCAGATACTGAATATTTTTTGGAGAGTATAACCATCTTCTCAGCAACAGTTGGGTCTTCATCAGAATCTCTATCAGGGGACTCTTCTACAGACTCAATTGCTTTGAATTCTTGTGAATGCTTTCCTTTGGACTTGAATGTTATAGACTTTGACTTCTTAGAAGAATCATGCTCATCAAGACTAATCCCATGAACCTTGAGAGTGCTTATAAGATCTTCAACACTTAGAGTGTTTAAATCTTTAACTTCCTCAATAGTAGTAACTTTAGGTCTCCATCTTGCAGGTAAACTTCTCAGAATCTTGCTCACATGATTAGAAGTTACATAACTTTTCTTAAGTATTTGAAGTCTAGAGACTAGAGTCTGAAACCTTGAGTACATAGCCTCAATAGTTTCATCATATTTCATCTTAAACAACTAATACTGATGAATAAGCATTGTTGCTTTTGCTTCTCTAACCTTCTTGCTTCCTTCATAGTTTGCCCATAGTGAAGCAAACATTGCCTTAGCAGTAGATTTGTCAATCATCTTCAGATACTCTGTACGAGGCAAGGCATCAACATGAATTCCTTTGATCTTGTGATGTTTCTTGCAAAGCTTCTTCTGAGAAGGAGTATGTTTCTTTCTATCAACAACAACTCCTTCATCAAGGGCCAAGTAACCAACACAATCTTCAAGAACATCCCAAATTTCTTCATCTAAACCCATAATGTAACTATACATTTTGGTTTTCAACCAAGAGAATTCTTCAGGATCTCCATTAAATCTTGAAGCTTTGTTGGAGTGAGATTTCTTATCTTCAGAAGTACCATAATCATAAGCAACAACATTGTTACTGACACCAGCACCAGAACTGGAAGCTTCACCATAAGACATGTTTTTCTCAGATCTTGATCTGTCACACTGTTAGGTACTAACAACATAACCAAGGCTTTAGATACCAATCGGAGGTGAGAAAACACAAGAAGGGGAGTTGAATTGTGTTAGCTTTTTCTTCTCCTAATTCTGAAACTACTAAATAGAGACTAATAGAGTTAAGTAGAGAGAGAGAGAGAGAGAGAGAGAGAAAGATAGAGAGAGAGAGAGAGAGAAGAAAGACACAAAGCAATTATACAGGTTCCTTCCACAAACCGAAAGTAGTCCTATCCCCCTTGCACTTCCAAGGAAAGTTCACTGAAATCAATATTTGATTACAATTGCTCAAGCACACATCAAGAGACTTCAAACTACTCAAGCACAACTGTAAGAGATTTCCTATGCTCAAGCACAAACACAAGAGACTTCCTATGCTCAGGAACAACTGCAAGAGACTTCTAATCAAACAAAATTACAAAGAAATATGTTTGAGGTTGAACACTTGATATACAAACAGTGGTGTTCACAAGACAAATCAGATACAAACTCTTAAGACTCTATAATTTCTAAGATATGAAATTTGTTAAGAAATATTAAGTGAACTTGATGTGAAAACAATTTCTGCAGAGTTTCCACACTTGTAAATTGTTGTTGAGTCTTGTTAAAACTTGAGGTCTTCATTCCTTTACATCAGAAAGATTTGTTGTTGAAGCTTGATAATCACCAATGATCTGTTGCCTGATTTGGTAATTGTCCTATGAAGGAACAATTACAAATTCATTCTCTGAATAAAGAGTCACCAGCGTATTTGTTGGAACAAAATGTATTTGACATAAACCCTTAAGTTTTGATGATAACAAGGTATTAAAAATTGTTAATTGGATATGTTAATATTTGTTCAAGTGTGTAGGACCATAAACAATATTTTTTGTGTCTCTTTTTTAAAGTATAAGTTCTGGAGAACAAATGAGAGAAATGGAATCAACAAGAAAGAAACTTGAAGCATCTGAAGAAAAGAGGTTCTGAAGACAAGAGCTCCTGAAGTGATGACATCATCAGAAGCACTCTATCAGAAACGCACTTCATCAGAAGCGCACCTCATTAGAAGCACATTTAACCAAAAGAACACCTCATCAAAAGCAGATAAAAGCGGAGCTTCAAAAGGTTGTTCAAAGGATTTAATCACGCCATATCATTGCAGAAGATCAAAAGGATGAAGCAATGACTAATTCTAAAGGATTTGAAGTCATTGGAAGCTCATTTGTTGAAGAGAGTTGAAAAAGGACAATTGTATGAATTGTACAACCTTTGTCTCCATTAACTCTGTTTTGTCTCTGCAACAAGACAAGAATAACAGTTGTACCTGCACTAGTGTTCCTCCAGACTTGGAATGGATTTGAAATTGATCCTTCATAAGACAATAACAAAATCAGGCAAAAGATCATTGATGATTTGATCAAGTTTCAAACGACTTTTTTTGATGTGCTGGAAATCAACAACGTCTCTTTCACACCTCAATATAAAGGAGTGAAGACTTAGAGAATTGCAAGACTCTGATAACAATTTTACAAGCGCCAAACCTCTGCTGAAATTGTTTAACATCAATGTTCACTTAGAATTTCTTATCAACTTTCACATCTTAGAAATTCTAGAAATTTAAAGAGTCTGTATTTGATTTGTATTGTGAACACCACTGATTGTATATCAAGTGTTCAAACTCAAAGAAAATTTCTGTGTATTTTGGTTTGATTAGAAGTCTCTTGTAGTTATGCTTCAGTATAAGAAGTCTCTTGATTTAGTTCATGAGCATATGAAATCTCTTGCAGTTGTGCTTGAGTAGTTTGAAGTCTCTTGCTAGTTTTAGCAGTGAGCATTTGTAATAAGATATTACATTCTTAGTGAACTCTCCATGGAAGTGCAAGGGGGACAGGACTACCTCCGGTTTGTGGAAGGAACCTGTATAATTGCTTTGTGTCTTTCTTCTCTCTCTCTCTCTCTCTCTCTCTCTCTCTATATATATATATATATATATATATTTTATCCGCTGCATTTAGATTCTGATTATCACTTCAGAAGTTGAAATCTATCTGCTTCTGAACAATGACTTCAGTAGGAAAAAACAAAGAAAAAGCTAACACAATTCAAGCCCCCCTTCTTGTGTTTTTCTCACCTTCAATTGGTATATAGAGCCTGGGTTCTGTTGAGAACACTTAACAGTGTTATAGTTCAAGATTTGAGAAAAACATGTTTGCTGGTGAATCATCTGTTTTTTGGCTCTGGTGGTAATCATAACGCTGTTTCTTATGATTATGGTGATAAGAAAGCTGATTCAGGAATAGTTCCAAAGTTTAATGGAGATCGTGAAGAGTTCTCCTTGTGGAAAACCAACTTCTACAATTATATCATGGGCTTAGATGAAGAGTTATGAGATATTCTGGAAGATGGAGTTAGTGACTTGGACCTTGATGAAGAAGGAGTTGTTGTTGATAGAAAGAAATATACTCCTGCTCAGAAGAAAATGTACAAGAAACATCACATGATCAGAGGTTCACTTGTTCTTTCTATACCTCGTGCAGAGTATTTGAAGATGAGTGACAAATGTAACGCCCATTTTGATTATTTAATTATTTGATTTATTTGAGAAATTTCTATATATTTTTATATATATTATGTGATGTTAAGTGAAGATTTAATATGATTTTATGCGACGTGGTGACTTATTTTATTGTTAAATAAAATAAGATTTGAAAATAAAATAAAATATTTAGTTGTGGGTTAGTTTTGGATTTTAGAGAGTTGTGTGGGAGAAAGAGTAAATAAGATAAGAATTGTTGGGAGTATATAAAGGGAAAAGCATTGAGGGCTGCGATTTCTGCTTTGATCAGGTAAGGGTGAGCCTAGCATTTGATTATATTATTATGTAATTCATCTAATCAAGATTAAACAATCATAGGGCTGTTTTGAGAGAATTGAAATTAGGTTAAAAGTGAGAATAATCATGAGGTAGGCCATGAAGCTGTAGAATAGATGTTTAGATTGAGTACAGAACGTAGATTAACCTTAAGGATGATGATTCTGAGAGTTTAGACGTTTAAGATGATGAATTTGGGACTTTTTGGGTGAAATTTCGTAGAAGCCGTAGCAGGCTGTTCGTCGCTCGCCTGAGGCGAGCTATGCAACTCGCCGCGGCGAGTAGACCTAGTTTACTCGCGAGGCGAACAACCCAGCTCGCCATAGCGAGCATTACCCTAGAGCTCGCGAGGCGAGCATTCCAACTCGCCATAGCGAGCAGGACTTAGTTACTCGCGAGGCGAGCATTTCCCACTCGCCATAGCGAGTTCTGTCAGAACTCAGAACCTGTACTGTTGCGATCTGTTGTCGCATATAACCATGAGAGATGACCTCTGGGTAGCTTCTGGGACTTTTAATAATGTTTAATAAGATCTGTAATGATGATACATGATGATTGAGACTGTTTTGATGATTTTATGAAGCTTATGTGTGATATATGAATTGATTAAGTGATGAATGCTTGAATTACATGCGGTGTTTGCCATATTAATGTTATACCTTATGAAGTACTTGCTGCCATGTTGCTGTCTATGTATGTATAGTTGCTGCATGTGTCAGTCCTTGATGATTAAGATGTTTTGCGACGTTTAAGATGTTAACTTGTTTAAGTTAAAAGTGTCGAGTCTCATGCATACTCATTCTATGATGGGGGCTTATGCCCTGGAGTTTTTACTCACCAGCGACGAGGGATTATGCCCTGGAGCTTTGCTCACCAGCGACGAAGGCTTATGCCTTGGAGTATATTTATGCTCAATAGCGACGAGGGCTCATGCCCTGGATTGGTACCACATGCATATAAGACGTAGGGTTGCATAGTCAAGTGTTGATGTAGAGTCGAGTCGTCTAAGATGTTTATTAAGATGTATATGATGTTGATTATGACGCTGCTAAATGATGTGTTGTTTATGTTGATGTTCTAAATGCTAGATGTTTATCTGTGATATGATGAATTATGTTTGGTTGTTGAATTGTGATTATTTAATTACATGTTTAATATAATTATTTGTGAATCTCACCCCTTCTGTTGGAATTGCCGCCTCGTGGGCAAGTGCAGGTAACCAAGATTAGGTGCAGACGTGTGAGGATTTCTGCAGTCGAGTCTAGGTGCTCTGATACGTAACGGGATGGGGAAACCTTGCTTATATTTTCTCTGTTCCTTGCGTATTATGTTATGATATGATTATGTTATTTTTTTGAAGATTTTATGAAGACGTTGTTGAGGCCTGTGTGCCAAAGATTTTGAGATGCTTTTCAATATGATTATTCCGCTGCGATGATGATTAGTAACTTACGAAGATTTAATGTTTATTTAATCATTAACATGAGATGTTTTAAGATATGTGATGCCCTGTTTATGTGCTTACTCTGATGCATGCTATTCTTTTTAAAGAAATTTTTATGTTGGGAAAACGGGGTGTTACAACAAATCTACTGCAAAGGCAATGTTTGCTTCTCTCTGTGCAAACTATGAAAGTAGTAAGAAGGTTAGAGAGGCAAAATCATTTATGCTTGTTCATCGGTATGAATTGTTCAAGATGAAGGATGATGAAAGCATTGAGGAAATGTACTCAAGATTTCAGACCCTAGTATCTGGACTACAAATACTGAAGAAAAGCTATGTTGCTTCTGATCATGTGAGCAAGATACTAAGAAGTCTGCCTGCTAGATGGAGACCTAAGGTTATTGCTATTGAGGAAGCAAAAGATTTAAACACTTTGAGTGTTGAACATCTTGTCAGCTCTCTTAAGGTTCATGAGATAAGCTTAAATGAACATGAGCCTACTAAGAAAAGCAAATCTATTGCTCTGCCATCCAAAGGAAAGTCATCAAAAGCTCTTAAAGTTATAGAATCTGAAGAAGAATCACCTAATGGAGATTCTGATGAAGATCCTACTGAGAAGATGGCTATGCTTTCTAATAGGCTGCAGTATCTGGCTAAGAAGAACAAGCAGTTCTTGAGCAGAAGAAGTAGTTACAAAGGCTCTAGGAAAGAAGATTAGAAGGGTTGCTTCAACTGCAAGAAGCCTGGACACTTCATTGTTGATTGCCCTGATCTTCAGAAAGAGAAATCAAAGGAGAAGTCCAAGAAATCAACTTTCAAATCAAACAAGTTCAAGAAGCAGATCAAGCATAGTTTAATGGCAACCTGGGAACATTTAGACAATGAATCTGGATCTGATATGGATGATGCTGAGGAAGATGCAAAAGTAGCTGCGGGGTTAGTGGCTACAGTGACTTCAGAAGTTGAACCTGAATCAGACTCAGAAGAAGAAAATGAGGTATATTCTAAAATTCCTAGAGAAGAACTTATTGAGTCTCTTAAAGAGCTCCTTACACATTTTGAACTTAGAACCAATGAGTTGAAAGATTTAAAAGAAAAATATGTTGATTTAATGAAACAACAAAAATAAACTCTATTGGATCTGAAAGCTTCTGAAGAAGGACTTAAAGGCTTTGACTTCATTTGTAAAACCTATGAAGAGAAGCTCAAGTTTTTGTGTCTGAAGCTACAAGAAAAGTGTAATGGAAAACCTTTAAGTAAACATGAAATTTCTCTTGAAGATTTTATTATGTCTGGTATTGACAGAAGCAGAGTTGCTTATATGATTTACAACATTTACAGAAACAATGGCAAAGGGATTGGATTTTCAGAAGGGAAACCTAATGAAAACAGTCTTAAAGCATGTTGTGAATGCATAAAGGAAGTGTTGAAAACCTTCTTTGTACCTAAAGGTGGTAAATTTGAAACTGTGGTTTAGTCATAACCTGAAGCTTCTAGCTCTAAGGCTAAGATTACTTCAAAGCCAAAGAACTCTAAGCCTAAGGCAATGGTATGTCCTGACTCTAAGACCTCAAAGATCAAGATTCTGAAGAGATCAGAACCTGTTCCTCAGAGTCTGTTGAAGCCAGAATTAGGTATCTTAAATTCTAAGTCTTAGAAGAACAAAATAGTTGTGGCTTCATGCGAATCAGAACCAAAAGGTGCTAAACCTAAAGTACTAATTAGTTAGAAGCTATCAAACTCACATCTCAAGGCACAAGAAGTGAAGAGTAAAACTTCCAGCACTAACCTCAAAGGACCCATAAAACAATGGGTACCTAAATCTGAAATTGTCAATACTGTAGAAATGCCTAAGACCAAAGGAAAAGCAAAAATCATGGTACCTAGACAGCGGTTGCTCAAGACATATGACAGGAAAGAAGTCTATGTTCCTCACCCTCACAATGAAAGAAGGAGGAAATGTGAAGTTTGGAGGCAACCAGTCTGGCAAGATCATTGGTACATGAACTATTGGTAACTCTTCTATCTCTATTAATAATGTGTGGTTGGTATATGGTCTTGAACATAACCTTTTGAGTATTAGTTAGTTTTGTGACAATGGTTATGATGTGATGTTTGCAAAGACCAACTGCACAGTAATCAACAAGGATGACAATTCCATAGTGTTCAAAGGAAAGAGAGTAGAAAATGTCTATAAAATCAACTTCTATGAACTGGTTGATCAAAATGTAATTTGTCTTCTATCAATGAATGATAAGAAATGGGTATGGCAGAGAAGGTTGTGGCATGCTAACTGGAGATTAATCTCAAAGGTCTACCTAACATTGACTATCATTCATATGCACTTTATGGTGTGTAACATCCCGATTTTCGTTATTTAGTTCTTAATTAATTTATGTGTATTTATGTATGTTTGCATGTGATTATTTGCCCTTTGATGTATTTCCCCGAGTTTAGTGATTAGGAGGGTATTTTGGTCTTTTGGCGAGTAAGGGTAAAATAGTAATTTTGGCTGAGAATTAATCATAGCAATTTTAGTAAGAATCGATTGTTTCCAATTTATTTAGTTGTAGTAATGAGTATTAGTGTTGGTTGTTGTGAAATATTTTATTGTTAGTAAGATAGAAAACTAATAGGTGGCGTAATTAGAATTGAGTCCAATTATTATTTCATGGGTTAGGCTCAATGGGTATGGATGTATTCTACCTTAGGGAGAGAACTAGGGTTTTAGAAACTTATTCATTTCACAAGAGGCAAAAGGCTAGGAGAGGGAGAAGAAGAGAAACTTGGAGAGGGGAAGAACTTGGAGCTAGAGTGAAGCCTAGGAATCTCTTGTAGAAGTTTAGAGGTAAGGGGGCTAGACTTTAATGATAATCTCTTTTCTACCCCTTTCTCATAAGTAATTATTCAATTAAGTGATTTTGAGAATAAGTGATTATGTGAAATTTAGTGAATGAATTCATGTCTAATTGTTGATAATATGTTTCTACATGTGAATTGAATGATCAAGTGTTGGTGATATTGAATTCATGTGTCAAAAATCATATGTATGAATATGTTGTGTTTTTGTGATAAATGATGAATGATGAAGTTGTGGTTTGATGAACTTGGAATGAATTCATGAATAATTGTTGTTGTTGATGAATTGGTATGTTGAATATGTCATTGGTGAATTGATGATGAAAGTTGTTGTTGTTGTTGAATAATTTTGAAAGTTTGATGAAATTAAGAAATTGAGACATAATAATGTTTGATTCATCAGTTTTGAGCATTTTGGTGTATGTGTTTATGTACGTGACCTGTAAACATCATTTGGGACGTGTTTTGAGTATGGAAGGATCAAAATTAGAGTGTTTGGGAAAAAGGGTTGTGTATTTCGAAGTCTCTGTTTTTCTGAACCAGTTCTGTTTCCTGAATCAAGTCTTGCTTCTGAACAAGTTTTGCTTCTGAACTAAGTTTTGCTTCTGAACTAAATTTTGCTTCTGAACTAAATTCTGCTTCTGAACTAAATTTTGCTCCAGAACTAGTTTGCTTCTGAAATGAGCTTTGTTTCTGAACTGAGTTGTGCTTCTGTACTGAATCGTGCTTCTGAACAGAATTGTTGCTCTTGGACGGAGTTCGCTTGAGTGAGCTCTAAGCGAATGAGCCCAGCATGCTACTGGAACCTGGTCGGTTAAGGGAACCAGACTTCGCTTAAGCGAGCAACACCCTGTTCAGCCTCACTTGACTTTCTTTTTGTATACTTGGGGGCCAATCCGAACTTTCTAAATTGGTTCTGTTGATTGGTTTAATCATTACTTATGTATTTAATCCTATGGAAACCTCATTCCTATGAAATTGGACTATATTGGAAAAGTGACATTTGAGACGAACTTTGTGAATTTTGAGAATTCATAGTATTTGGCCGATGAAATACTTATATGAGTATACCTTCACTCATATGTGATTAGTATACTTCCTTAGTAGAGGCAATTGAATCATTTTGATTTCATTTTGGTTCATTGGCCTAACTTGTTAAAGTGGTGAATCGTATTATACGAAACTAGTTGAAGATATATTCATTGAACTTTTCTATCTTGTAATTCTTTTGTGAATAAGATTGAATACGAATATATGTTGTTGGTGATTATATATGTTGAGTGCATATATGTTGTTGGTGATTATATATGTTGATGGTGATTATATATGTTGCGTGCATATATGTTGTTGGTGAAATCTTTTACACGCGTTTTGGTGGTGAATTGTTGGTGTACGCATGTATTTGAATATAATTGGTGTGGACTTGTCAAATTACATGAATTATGTATTATTGTTGTCGAGTACTAGTTCACACACGTTGTTGTTGTTGTCTTTCATCTCCATTGTTGTTGGATGTTACGGTAGTCCATTATTCGGGGTGATATGGCGTGTTTATAAGCGTTAGGGGCGACGACCTCGGAGATGAAAGACATGGCATTGTTGTTGGAGAATATTTATTGTTGTTGGATTTATCTTATGTTGAAGACATGGCATTTATGTTGAGATGTATTTGATTCCACTGTGACTTTATGTTGGAGTTTTATTCATGCATGACTATATTGGTGATTATTTGTAGAAATGGCGACTATTTCTTTTGTATTTATTTAAATTGCATGAGTTATTGCTTAATTAGAAATAGGGCGTTACAAGTTGGTATCAGAGCCTGGTTGGTCTTGTCCGGACCAAAACCCCGTGAATTACCTATTGTATTCGAATGGTATGTTGAGTTACCTTTGATGCTTGTTGTGCTGCCTTTTTGTAGTTCTCATTTGTTGCTTGGTTTTGTTGATTAGAAGTTAGATGGCCGGCGGAAGTGGTAGGAACGATGATGCGATTGCAGCGGCTTTGTCTGCAGTGGCTCAAGCTTTGGCTCAAAATCAAGGAAATGGTGGTCATGGTCAGGAGGACCAAGGATAAGCTGAGGAGCGGAGGCTTGATCGTTTCATGAGGAACAAACCGCCGACGTTCAAGGGAAGGTTTAATCCGGAAGGAGCTTTGACTTGGATGGAAAGCATGGAGAGGATCTTTCGTGCCATGGTGACTAATGATGACCAGAAGGTGAGGTTGGCTACTCATATGCTTGTTGAGGAGGCCGAGTATTGGTGGACTAGTACCAAGAGGAGGATTGAGGCTAGTGGTGATGCTATCACTTGGGTGAGATTCAAGAATGAGTTCTTGAAGAAGTACTTTGCGGAAGACTTGAGAAACAAGAAGGAAGCTGAGTTCTTGAACTTGAAGCAAGGGAACTTGTCTGTTGCTGAGTATGCGGCTAAGTATGAGGAGCTTTCGAGGTTTTGTCCTTACATCAATGCGGAAGATGCTATGGTTTCTAAGTGTGTGAAGTTTGAGAATGGTTTGAGGCCAGAGATCTATCAGTACATCTGTTTCCATGAGATTAGAGATTTTGACACTTTGGTGCACAAGTGTCGTATGTTTGATGATGCTGGAAAGGCTAAGATGAATTACTACAAGACTGTGAGTGACAAGAAAGGAAAAGGCCATGGAAATGGGAAACTGTACAACAAGGATAAGGGCAAGAGGAAAGATGTTGGTGGAGGCTCCAAGGCTAATGTAGCGGAAGGGAAGTGCTTCAAGTGTGGTATCTTGGGTCATTTTGCTAGTGATTGCAAGAAGGGAGAAAGTTGCTACAAGTGTGGTCAGAAGGGTCACAAGTCTTTGAATACGGAGGAAGTGGAGCATTCGGATAATCTCATCCGAGGTATGTGTTTTATCAATAGTACTCCTTTGATTGCAATTATTGATACTGGTGCTACGCATTCTTTTATCTCAAGTTGTTGTGTTGAGCGTTTGGGTTTAGTTGTGACTCCGTTGTTGCGTGGAATGGTCATTGATACCCCGGCCAATGGTTCGGTGACTACTTCCTTGGTGTGTGCTAAGTGTCCCGTTAATTTCGGTTGTGTTGACTTTGAGCTAGATTTGGTTAGTTTGCTGTTAAAGCATATGGATGTGATTTTTGGAATGGATTGGATGTTGACTTTTGGTGTTAGCATCAATTGCTTAACCAAGAGCGTGACATTCTCTAAAGCGGTAGAAGATGTAAGTGGAAAGTTCTTGACCGCAGAGCTAGTGTGTTCATGATGTTTGCCTCTTTGAAGGAAATTGGTGAGAAAGGTGTTAGTGATTTACCGGTAGTGCAAGAGTTTCCAGACGACATTAGCGACTTACCGCTAGAGAGGGAAGTTGAGTTTGCAATTGATTTGGTGTCGGGAACAAGTCCTATTTCGATTGCGCCGTATCGGATGTCTGCATCAGAGTTGGGAGAGTTGAAGAAGCAGTTGGAAGAGTTGCTCGAGAAGCAGTTCATTAGACCAAGTGTTTCTCTGTGGGGTGCTCGTGGGTTGTTGGTGAAGAAGAAGGATGGTAGTATGAGGTTATGTGTGGATTATCGGCAGTTGAACAAGGTGACTATCAAAAATCGGTATCCGCTTCCGAGGATTGATGATTTGATGGATCAGTTGGTTGGTGCGGAAGTGTTTAGCAAGATTGATTTGAGATTAGGATATCATCATATAAGAGTGAAGGCGGAAGATATATCTAAAACTGCGTTCAGGACGAGGTATGGTCACTATGAATATTCTGTGATGCCATTTGGTGTGACTAATGCGCCAGGTGCTTTCATGGAGTATATGAATCGGATTTTTCATCCTTATTTGGACCAGTTTGTGGTGGTGTTCATATATGATATTTTGGTGTATTCGAAGTCAGAAGAGGAGCATGCCTAGCATTTGAGGATTGTGTTGCAAGTCTTGAAGGAGAAGCAGTTGTTCGCTAAGTTGTCGAAGTGTGAGTTTTGGTTACGGGAAGTGAGTTTTCTTGGTCATGTGATTTCTAAAGGTGCCATTGCGGTTGATCCATCGAAGATTGATGCAGTGATGCAGTGGGAATCGCCGAAGTCTATTTTTGTAGTTAAAAGTTTTCTTGGATTGGCAGGTTACTATTAGAGGTTCATTGAGGGATTCTCTAAGTTAGTGTTGCCATTGACGTAGTTGAATCGGAAAGGGCAAGCTTATGTTTGGGACTCCAAGTGTGAAAATAGTTTTCTTGAGTTGAAGAAGAGGTTAAATTCAGCGCCCGTGCTAATTTTTCCGAATCCGAAGGAATCGTTTGTTGTGTATTGTGATGCTTTGAAGATGGGTCTTGGTGGTGTGTTAGTGCAGAATCGTCAGGTTGTGGCTTATGCATCAAGGCAGTTGAAAGTGCATGAGAAGAACTATCCGACTCATGATTTGGAACTAGCGGCCGTTGTGTTTGTGTTGAAGATTTGGAGGAATTACTTGTATGGTTCTAGATTTGAGGTGTTCAGTGATCACAAGAGTTTGAAGTATTTGCTTGACCAGAAGGAGTTGAATATGAGGCAGAGACGGTGGTTGGAATTTCTTAAGGATTATGATTTTCAGTTGAGCTATCATCTTGTAAAGGCGAATGTGGTGCCAGATGCTTTGAGTAGGAAGTCTTTGCATATGTCGTCTTTAATGGTTAAAGAGTTCGAGTTGATCGAGCAGTTTTGAGATATGAGTTTAGTTTGCGAGTTAGCACCCGGAAGTGTGAAGTTGGGAATGTTGAAGCTGACGAGTAACATTTTGGAAGAGATCAAGGTTGGTCAGAAAGAGGATTTGGAACTTGTAGATCGTGTGGTGTTGGTCAAGCAAGGTAAAGGTGTGGACATTAGATTGGATGAGCATGGTGTCTTAATATTTTGGGATCGAGTGTGTGTGTCGGATGTGCCTGAACTTAAGAAGCGTATTTTAGACGAAGGTCATTGGAGTACTTTGAGTATTCATCTAGGAGCGAGGAAGATGTACCAGGATCTGAAGAAGTTGTTTTGGTTTCCTATAATGAAGAAGGATATAGCAGAGTTTGTGTATGCATGTTTGGTTTGTCTGAAGTCGAAGATTGAACATCAAAAACCGTCGGGTTTGATGCAACCGTTGTTTGTGCCAGAGTGGAAGTGGGATAGTATCTCTATGGACTTTGTTGGAGCCTTGCAGAAGACTGTGAAGGGTTTTGATTCGATTTGGGTGATTGTTGATCAGTTGACGAAGTCAGCACATTTTATTCCTATGAAGACCGGTATGTCTGTGGCGAGGTTGGTTGAGGTCTACATTAAGCAGGTTGTCAGGTTGCATGGTATTCCTTCTAGCATTGTGTCAGATCGGGATCCGAGGTTTACTTCTATGTTTTGGGAGAGTTTGCAAGCTGCTTTGGGAACTAAGTTGAGGTTGAGTTCTGCTTATCATCCTCAGACTGATGGTCAGACAGAGAGGACTCTTCATAGTTTGGAAGACTTTTTGAGAGCTTGTGTTTTGGAACAAGGTGTGAGTTGGGTCGAATGTTTACCGTTGATTGAGTTTACTTACAACAACAGTTTTCATTCTAGTATCGGAATGGCACCTTTTGAGGCTTTGTATGGGCGAAGGTGTTGAACGTCGTTGTGTAGGTTTGAGTCAGGTGAAAGTGGTTTCTTAGGGCCGGATGTTGTGCAAGAGACGACTGAGAAAGTTAAGATGATTCAAGAGAAGATGAAAGCGTCTCAGAGTAGACAGAAGAGCTATCATGATAAGAGGAGGAAGGACATTGAGTTTCAAGTTGGTGATCATGTGTTCTTAAGGGTGAATCTTGTAATCGGTGTTGGTCGTGCTTTGAAGTGTCGGAAGTTGACACCGCGTTTTGTTGGGCCGTTTGAGATTGTAGAGAGGATTGGAGCTGTAGTGTATCGGATTGCGTTACCGCCGTCGTTGTCGAATCTTCATGATGTGTTTCATGTGTCTCAGTTACAGAAGTATGTATATGACGAGTCTCATGTGATTCTAGTGGACGAGTTGGACGTAAGAGATAATTTGACGGTTGAGACTTGGCCTGTTAGAGTTGAAGACCGCGAGGTGAAGCGTTCGAGGGGCAAGGAGATCGTTTTGGTGAAGGTAATTTGGGTTGGACCAACTGACAAGAGTGCTACTTGGGAATCGGAGAGTAGGATGAAGGATTCGTATCCGGAGTTGTTTCCTTCAGGTAAATTTTCGAGGACGAAAATTCTTTTAGGGGGGAGAGTTGTAAGAGCCTGATTTTCGCTATTTTATTTTCAATTATTTTATTTCTGTTTATATATGCTTGTATGTGATTATTTATCTTTAAGTGTAATTTCTTGGGTTTTCGTGTTAGGAGGGTATTTTGGTCTTCTGGTGAGCAAGGGTAAATTAGTAATTTTGGTTGAGGGTTATTTGTAGCGTTTTAAGTGAGGACCATTTGTTTATTAAGTTGTTAGTATGTAGTGGTAATTAAAATTAGAGCCGGTGGTTACTCGTTATTTTACCGTTAGTGAAATAGAAACTAGAGAATTGGATTAATTAGAGTTTGAGTCCATATAACATTTGGAGAGTTAGCCCCATTAGTGGTGTGACTATATAACCCAACTCTTAAGGAAAACTAGGGTTAGAACAATTCATTTCATAACACAAGATAGAGGTAGAGAGAGAAAGGGTAGAGAAAAGGGGAAGAGAGGGTTTGAAGAGAAAGAGGCTTGGAGAGCTAGAGGGTGAAGAATCTAGGAGCTAAATTGAGGCCAAGGCTTGGATTCTTGGAGTTAGAGGTAAGGGGGATAGTATTCAAACATTATCTTTTTCTACCCATTTCTCATAAGTGCTTATTTGATAAGTGATTAGTTGGTTAAGTGATTATTTGAGTTTAAGTGTAGAACTTCATACTTAGATGTTGATGATATGATTGTATATATGAATTGAATGATTATTTGTTGTTGATGATGAATTTTCATGCCAAAAGTTATATATGTGGGTATATTATGTTTTTGGGTAAAATTGATGAATAATGAAGTTGTGGTTGTTGGATTATGGGTGAATTCATGATTATTTGTTGTTGATGTTGTTTTGGAGCATGTTGTTGATGAATGGATATCATGGGTATCCCTATTTGTGAATTGGTGATGAGAATTGTTGTTGCTGTTGAAAAATTGTGAAAGTTTGGTGAATTGTGGAAATTTGATGAAATGATGTTTTAATCTCATGTTTTATGCATCATTGAGTGTATTTTTACGTATATGACCTGTAAACATCTTTGGGACGAGTTTTGGGGCATTGAAAGATCAAAATTTGGGATTTTGGGTGAAAAGGGTTTGAAAACCGAATTTTTTTGGCAGAACTGATGAGCGTTCGCTTGAGCGAGCGCCAAGCGAGCTCTAAGAGAGCGTGCCCAGTTGATTCCGGACACAGTTCGCTTGAACGAGCTGTAAGCGAGCTCTAAGCGAACGTGACTAGTAGGTTTTGGTCACAGTTCGCTTGAGCGAGCTATAAGCGAGTTCGAAGCGAAGGGTGACCAAAAGCTACTGGAACATGTTCGCTCAAGCGAACCAGACTTCGCTTAAGCGAGCAGCACCCTGTTCAGCAATTATTCGTTTTTCGTTTCGTACTTTTGGGGACCAATCCGGACTTTCTAAAATGTTTCTTTTGACTTGTTTATTCAACTTTAATACATTTAATCCTACTGGAACATCATTTGGAGTCAAATTGGACATGAATTTATGAAATGAACTTAACTTTTGGAAAATGTCCAAGAACGCCGATTTTTCCGAAACTTGTTTTTCTCAAGTGAATGATGTAGGGTTAAGTATGTATGCTGATTATGTGGTTACAAAAATTGGTATTGATTTATTTCATTGAGAGTTAAATCGTTTTGCTTTGAAAATGAATTCTATTTGGAAAGGTGGCATTATGAGACGAACTTTATGATTTGTGAGATTTCTTGGTAGTTGACCGGTGAAACGCACATGTATGTACACCTACACTCATAAGTGATTAGTGTGCATGCATAGTTGAGTCAACGGAATTGTTTTGCTTTGTTTTGGTTCTTTGACCCTAATTGTTCAAAGTTGTGAAATATATATTATACAAATTTGGGCGAAAATAATTGAACCCGTTTACTTTGAAATTCTTTCATGAATGGTTTGTTATGAATAAATAAAGATGTATAAATGATTGATAGGTGTTGAAAATGATGTTTACCATGATGTGGGGTATTTTCTCTTTTACTTGAATTGTGAGAATAACATGAAGTTGTTGAACTACTATGGTGATGTTGTTGGTGTTATATATGTTATGTGCGTATATGTTGTTGGTGAATTTTCTTACATTCTATTGATGTTGAATTTTTGGTGGAAGCATGTACTCTCATAGCCGTTGAAAATGTGGTGAATGTATGCATAGTTGATTGAGTCATATGTTCACACAACACATGTTGAGTCGGATGTTTACATCCATATTGCCGTTAACCGGATACTTGTATCCATATAGCCGTTGAAATTATAGCCGTTGACAATGATGTTCTGTTGGCATCAGGGGTGACGATCTCGGAGGTGATTTGGTATCACACGTGTCTATAGTCGGTCTAGGCACATTGCATGTTTAGGAGGAGTCATAAATGTTTATGTGCTCGATGTGAACTACGTGTTGGTGTATTTGGGTGCTTGGTGATTATTTGCAATTGATGAATCTTATACTTGTGCAAATATTGTTGATGATAATTTATGAATGATGAAATATTTATGTTTATTTAATCTTGTTTATCTTTTCGATTATGATTGATGTTAAGCTAACCCCCAGTGGTCTGTGGTGGACCGCCTACCTATTTGTATGAATGGGTAGACGGCGTGCAGGATTAGTTGATTTGCATTTCTTGGAGAGTTGCTTGAGGATAGCGGGAGCTTCCTCCGTTTATTTCGCTTTGTCGTGTCTTAGAGAGGCTCTGATCTAGGACAACATTTATTTTATGTTTTGGATTTTATCTGTTGTTGGGATTTGACTATGATCTAGTTGTACTTTCTTTGTTGATGACATGGCTATATTATTGAAGTGTATGGTGATATTCCGTTGTGATGTTTTATGTTAAGATATTCTATGCATGTCTATTGTGGATTATTCGAAGACGTGGCGTCTATTTCTTAATTATTTATTATAACTGCGTGATTTATCGCTTTAATAGAAATAGGGCGTTACAAGTTGGTATCAGAGCCATGTCAGTCTTGTCCGGACTAAAACCCGGTGAACTACCTGTTGTCTTCGAATGGTACATTGAGTTGCCTTCGATACTTGTTATGTTGTTTTGTTGTTGTTCTTAGCTGTTGGTTGGTTTTGTTGTTAGAGTGAGATGGTTGGCGGAAATGCTAGGAATGATGATGCGATTGCAGCACCTTTGACTGCAGTGGCTCAAGCTTTGGCTTAGAATCAAGGGAATGGTGGTCATGGTCAGGAAGACCAAGGAGAAGTGAAGGAGCGGAGGCTTGATCGTTTCATGAGAAACAAACCGCCGACGTTCAAGGGGAGGTTCGACCCGAAAGGAGCTTTGACTTAGAAGGAGAGCATGGAAAGGATCTTTCGTGCTATGTGTAACACCCTATTTCTAATAAGCGATAAACGCGAGAATACATCAGACATATTCAAGAAATAGATGCTACGTCACCAAACAATATCCAGCATACATGTATAAATTATCAAACTACATAAACATAGCAGCGGAATATATTTAAACCATATAAATAACATCTCCAAAATCTCATGATAATAAATACATGATCTCAAACTCATCATAACAATATCTCAACTCCAAAAACTACATAGTCATAAAAGAAATAACATGCAAGGACACCCTAGATCAGAGCCCTAATCTAGACACTTGCACAAGAACGAGGAACTCCCGCTCCTCGGCGACATCAAAGCAACTAAGCATCCTGCACTCCATCTACCCGTCCAAACGGAAAGGCAGGTGGTAAACCACTGAAGGTTAGCATTACATCATCATAATCCTTAAACAGATAAGCAAGAACATTGAAATAATGGTCATATATCCAAGAATGATAAACAACATTGCCAAACATATACTCATAGTATCTCCACATTTATCTCATTCAATATCATTCATAGGCATCATTTCAAGTTCACATAATTCGAGTGTATCACACATATAACACAATTCGACCAAGTCAAATATCAAACTCCAAACACAATCACCATGCATAATTCAAATGCAATTCGACTCACAAACAATTCATGCAATGTCTCTAGACTCATCTAGATGCATGTGGTACCAAGTCACCTCCAAGGTCATCACCTTCGATGCAACAAACACATCGAGTGTAAGGTTCACACCTGCCTTACACTTTGGACATACGTCCGCCACCTCAACAATGAATGCATGAACATATGACTTGACTCAATACATATGCTCATACACAATTCTCCAAAACATGCATATACAACTATGCAATCATCACCTAAACCATGCATACAATTATGCAATCATCACCAAAACCATGCATACAATTATGCAATCATCACCAAGGTCATTTAATCAAGTATGCACAAATCAACAATTGCACATACATACAACATACATATATTCATCACCTTTGAACATGTATACAATCATCATTATCACCTTCTTCACATAGTTCATCATGAACAAGCAACACTTCATATATTTCAAGTAAAGAAGATAACATGCGAGGTCATGATATTTCACATTATCATTATCCAACTTCATTCACAAGCATACAATTAACCATAGGAATCCATATCTAAAAAGGTTCACCATCAAATAAACTTCAAGGTAAGAATTACACAAGTTCGTCTCATATTTCACAACTTTGAAAATATTTGAAGGTTAGGAACCAAAACCAAATAACGAGCTCAATTTCCTATGCCATGTATCCTCACAAGTCACATATGTGTACAATAGAGGTTTCATAAGCATTTCATCGGCCACATATGAAGAATGCACAAAATTCATGAAGTTCGTCTCACTTTTGCCACTTTTCCAAAGTTATAAGTTTTCAAGGCAAATCAAGTAATCAATCCATGGAACCAATTGAAATCATCAGTAAAAGTCATATAAACATTATTCAAGTATAATCCCACTTGGTTCCCTTGAAAAGAATCAAGTTCCGGAAAGTCCGTATTCTTGACCATTTTCAAGTTTCAAGTTCAATCTTCCAAAATCATTCCAATTCGATTTCGAATGTTGTTCCAGTAGGATTATAGATGCAAACAATGTTTATAGAGGTTAAAAGAAGTGTTAAGGAATGCTCGGAAAGGTCCCAAGTTCACGAAACAAAAAGATCAAATGGGCTGGAACAGGTCAATCTCGCTTGAAGCCATTTTTTCTCGCTTCAAGCGAGTTAGTTCCAGAGAGCACAGGTGCATCTCGCTTGGAGCTCGCTTCAAGCGAAATAGCATCCAAAATTCAGGGTTTCCCCTTTGAATGCTCGTTTCAAGCGAGAAAATCTCGCTTCAAGCGAAGCTTCATCTGGGCAGCCCAGAACCTCTCGGGTTTAACCCCTTTTTCACACCAAAACTCAATTTTCAAAACCCCAATCCACCAAAACAAGTTCCAGAAAGTGTTTATGGGTCAAAATAGCTTCAATACACTTAAACAAACATGAATCAAGCATTAGAAACAACAATTCAACTCATTTTATCAAAATCATAGGATTTTCTCAAAATACCAACACAACCTCAAATTTCTCCACAAATCCATAAACAACGATTCCAGTTCAACAAATTTGATTCCAACGGTTTAACAATCATCAATAACAACTAATGAACATCAATTCACGCATAATCTAACATCACAACTTCATTTTTCATCAAATTTGCCCAAGAACACAAAACACCAACACTTATGTATTTCAACATGAAAATTCACATACAACTATACAATTATCATGTAAATCATGTTCTCAAACATAGTGGCAACAAACATGCACGAATTCATAGCAAATAGAATCAATTTCATCAAGTTCATGAATGGAAAAAAAATGAAAAGTTATGAACTTATGAGTGAAACCTAACCCTCTTACCTCTAGCACCAAGAATCAACAATTCTAGCTTCAATTTAGCTCCTATGAGTGAAACCCTCTTCTAGCTCTCCAACCCTTCCTCTTGTTCTTCTCTCTAGCCCCAAATTGCCTCCTCTTGTGTTTGTGTGAAAATGAGCAAGTTTCTAACCCTAGTCACTAAAGACTAAGCTTATATACTCCCTCTCCCTTAATGGGCCTTAAACACACAAATAATAAATGAATGGGCTCACACTAATCTACTAAATAACACACAAACGGTAACTAATTAATAATCTCGGCTTCTAATTAATTATCGCGCTCCGACAACTTAATTAATAAAACGGTTCTATCTTAGAAAAACGATAAAATGCTATCCTCCCAAAATTACTAATTACCCCTCTAATGCACAAACATATGAAAATGCACACAATTAAAATAACACACAAAATAAAAATAATTAAAATAAAGCAAACGCGAAAAACGGGCTGTTACACTATGGTGACTAATGATGATCAGAAGGTTAGGTTGGCTACTCAGATGCTTTCTGAGGAGGCTAAGTACTGGTGGACGAGTACCAAGAGGAGGATTGAGGCTACTCAGATGCTTAAAGAAGTACTTTCCGGAGGATTTGAGAAACAAGAAGGAAGCTGAGTTCTTGAACTTGAAGCAATGGAGCATGTCTTTTTCTGAGTATGCAGCTAAGTAAGAGGAGGTTTCGAGGTTTTGTCCTTACATCAATGTGGAAGATGCTATGGTTTCTAAGTGTGTGAAGTTTGAGAATGGCTTGAGGCCAGAGATCTATCAGTACATCTGTTTCCATGAGATTAGAGACTTTGACACTTTGGTGCATAAGTGTCGTATGTTTAATGATGTCGGGAAGGCTAGGATGAGCTATTACAAAGCTGTGAATGAATAGAAAGGAAAATGTCATGGATTTGGGAAGTCGTACAACAAGGATATAGGGAAGAAGAAAGATGTTGGTGGCGGTTCCAAAGTGAATGTGGCTGATGTCAGGTCCTTTAAGTGTGGAATTTTGGCGCATTATTCTAATGAGTGTAAGAAAGGAGATAGTTGCTACAAGTGTGGTCAGAAGGGTCACAAGGCTTATGAGTGCAAGAGGGAGATTACTTGTTTCAATTGTGGTGAATCTGGTCATTTGAGTAATAAGTGTACCAAACCGAAGAAGGCAGCAGGTAAGGTGTTTGCTTTGAATGCAGAGGAAGTGGAGTAGCTGGATAATCTCATCTGAGGTATGTGTTTTATCAATAGTACTCATTTGATTGCAATTATTGATACTGGTGCTACGCATTCTTTTATTGCGAGTAGTTGCATTGCGCGTTTGGGCTTAGTTGTGACTCCGTTGTTACGTGGAATGGTCATCGATACCCCGACCAATGGCTCGGTGACTACTTCCTTGGTGTGTGCTAAGTGTCCCGTTAGTTTTGGTTGTGTTGACTTTGAGTTGGATTTGGTTTGCTTACCGTTGAAGCATATGGATGTGATTTTTGGAATGGATTGGATGTTGACTTTTGGTGTTAACATCAATTGTTTAACCAAGAGTGTAACATTCTCTAAGCCGGTGGATGAAGTAGGTGGGAAGTTCTTTACCGCGGAGCAAGTGAAGAAGTCCTTAGATGGTGAAGCTAGTGTGTTCATTATGTTTGCCTCTTTGAAGGAAAGGAGTGAGAAAGGTATTGGTCATTTTCCAGTACTGCAAGAGTTTCCAGATGACATTACCGACTTACCGCCGGAGAGGGAAGTTGAGTTTGCAATTGATTTGGTGCCAGGAACGAGTTCTATTTCGATTGCGCCGTATCAGATGTCTACATCAGAGTTGGGAAAGTTGAATAAGCAGTTGGAAGAGTTGCTCGAGAAGTAGTTCATTAGGCCGAGTGTTTCTCCGTGGGGTGCTCCTATGTTGTTGGTGAAGAAGAAGGATGGTAGTATGAGGTTGTGTGTGGATTATCGGCAGTTGAACAAGGTGACTATCAAGAATCGGTATCCGCTTCCGAGGATTGATGATTTGATGGATCAGTTGGTTGGTGCGGAAGTGTTCAGTAAGATTTACTTGAGATCAGGATATCATCATATAAGAGTGAAGGCAGAGGATATATCTAAAACTGTGTTCAGGACGAGGTATGGTCACTATGAGTATTCTATGATGCCATTTGGTGTGACTAATGCGCCAGGTGTTTTCATGGAGTATTTGAATAGGATTTTCCATCCTTATTTGGATCAGTTTGTGGCGGTGTTTATAGATGATATTTTGGTGTATTCGAAGTCGGAGGAGGAGCATGTCGAGCATTTGAGGATTGTGTTGCAAGTCTTGAAGGAGAAGCAGTTGTTCGCGAAGTTGTCGAAGTGTGAGTTTTGGTTACGGGAATTGAGTTTTCTTGGTCATGTGATTTCGAAAGGTGGCATTGCAGTAGATCCGTCGAAGGTTCATGCGGTGATGCAGTGGGAATCACCGAAGTCGGTTTTTGAGGTTATAAGTTTTCTTGGTTTGGCAGGTTACTATCGGAGGTTCATTGAGGGATTCTCTAAGTTAGCGTTGCCATTGACGCAGTTGACTCGAAAAGGGCAAGCTTATGTTTGGGACTCCAAGTGTGAAAATAGTTTTATTGAGTTGAGTAAGAGGTTAACTTCAGCGCCCGTGCTGATTTTGCCGAATCCGAAGGAATCCTTTGTTGTGTATTGTGATGCTTCGAAGATGGGTCTTGGTGGTGTGTTAATGCAGAATCGTCAGGTTGTGGCTTATGCATCAAGGCAGTTGAAAGTGCATGAGAAGAATTATTCGACTCTTGATTTGGAATTGGCGGTAGTTGTGTTTGTGTTGAAGAATTGGAGGCATTACTTGTATGGTTCCGGGTTTGAAGTGTTCAGTGATCACAAGAGTTTGAAGTATTTGTTTGACCAGAAGGAGTTGAATATGAGGTAGAGACGGTGGTTGGAATTTCTTAAGGATTATGATTTTCAGTTGATCTATCATCCAGGAAAGGAGGATGTGGTGGCAAATGCTTTGAGTAGGAAGTCTTTGCATATGTCGGCTTTAATGGTTAAAGAGTTGGAGTTGATCGAGCAGTTTCGAGATTTGAGTTTGGTTTGTGAGTTGACGCCTGAAAGTGTGAAGTTGGGAATGTTGAAGCTGACGAGTAACATTTTGGAAGAGATCAAAGTTGGTCAGAAAGAGGATTTGGAACTTGTAGATCGTGTGGTGTTGGTCAAGCAAGTTAAAGATGTGGACTTTAGATTGGATGAGTATGGTGTCTTGATGTTTTAAGATCGAGTGTGTGTGCCGGATGTGCCTGAACTTAAGAAGCGTATTTTGGACAAGGTCATCGGAGTAGTTTGAGTTACATCCAAGAGCGACGAAGATGTACCAGGATCTGAAGAAGTTCTTTTGGTGGCCTAGAATGAAGAAGGATATAGCAGAGTTTGTGTATGCATGTTTGGTTTGTCAGAAGTCGAAGATTAAACATCAGAAACCGTCGGGTTTGATGCAACCGTTACTTGTGCCAAAGTGGAAGTGGGATAGTATCTCTTTGGACTTTGTTGGAGCTTTGTCGAAGACTGTGAAGGGTTTTGATTCGATTTGGGTGATTGTTGATCGGTTGACGAAGTCAACGCATTTTATTCCTATGAAGACCGGTATGTCTGTGGCGAGAGTGGCTGAGATCTACATTGAGCAGATTGTCAGGTTGCATAGTATTCCTTCTAGCATTGTGTCAGATCGGGATCCGAGGTTTACTTCTAAGTTTTGGGAGAGTTTGCAGGCTACTTTGGGAACTAAGTTGAGGTTGAGTTCTGCTTATCATCCTCAGACCCATGGTCAGACGGAGAGGACGATTCAGAGTTTGGTAGACTTGTTGAGAGCTTGTGTTTTGGAGCAAGGTGTCAGTTGGGTCGAATGTTTACTATTGATTGAGTTTACTTACAACAACAATTTTCATTCTAGTATCGGGATGGCACCGTTTGAGGCTTTGTATGGACGGAGGTGTATGACGTCGTTGTTTTGGTATGAGTCAGGTGAAAGTGCTCTATTAGGACTGGATGTTATGCAAAAGACGACCGAGAAGGTCAAGATGATTCAAGAGAAGATGAAAGCGTCTCAGAGTAGGCAGAAGAGCTATCATGATAAGAGGAGGAAGGATATTGAGTTTCAGGTTGGTGATCATGTGTTCTAAAGGGTGAATCCTGTAACCGGTGTTGGTCGTGCTTTGAAGTGTCGGAAGTTGACACCGAGTTTTGTTGGACTGTTTGAGATTGTGGAGAAGGTTGGAGCTGTAGCGTATCGAATTACGTTACCGCCATCGTTGTCGAATCTTCATGATGTGTTTCAAGTATCCCAGTTGCGGAAGTATGTGTATGACGAGTCTCATGTGATTCAAGTGGACGAGTTGGAAGTAAGAGATAATTTGACCGTTGAGACTTGGCCGGTTAGAATTGAAGATCTCGAGGTGAAGCGTTTGAGGGGAAAGGAGATCGTTTTAGTGAAAGTGATTTGGACTGGACCAACTAGCGAGAGTGTTACTTGGGAATCAGAGAGTAGAATGAAGGATTCGTATCCGGTGTTGTTTCCTTCAGGTAATTTTCGAGGATGAAAATTCTTTTTAGGGGGGAGAGTTGTAACCGCCCGATTTTTCGTTATTTTATTTTCAATTATTTTATGTGTGTTTATATATGCTTGTATGTGATTATTTATCTTTAAGCGTAATTTCTTGGGTTTTCGTGTTAGGAGGGTATTTTGGTCTTTTGGTGAGCAAGGGTAAATTAGTAATTTTGGTTGAGGGTTATTTGTAGCATTTTAAGTGAGGACCATTTGTTTATTAAGTTGTTAGTATGTAGTGGTAATTAAAACTAGAGCCGATGGTTACTCGTTATTTTACCGTTAGTGAAATAGAAACTAGAGAATTGGATTAATTAGAGTTTGAGCCCATACAACATTTGGAGAGTTAGGCCCATTAGTGGTGTGACTATATAACCCAACTCTTAAGGAAAACTAGGATTAGAACAATTCATTTCATAACACAAGATAGAGGTAGAGAGAGAAAGGGCAGAGAAAAGGGGAAGAGAGGGTTTGAAGAGAAAGAGGCTTGAAGAGCTAGAGGGTGAAGAATCTAGGAGCTAAAGTGAGGCCAAGGCTTGGATTCTTGGAGTTAGAGGTAAGGAGGATAGTATTCAAGCATAATCTTTTTCTACCCATTTCTCACAAGTGCTTATTTGATAAGTGATTATTTGGTTAAGTGATTATTTGAGTGTCGCGTCATTTTTCGGAGATCAAGGATATTTGATTAGCTTTTGACTCACTAAATTATTTCACGACTTTTGAAAATAAGATTTAAATTTAGATGGGGTCCGGGGGTTGGTTACATAAGGGGAAGGTATTAGCACCCTTTATGTTCGTAGTACTCTATGAGAACCTTTCGACTTTACTTCTTTTTGTGCTATAAACTTACTTACTTTTTATTTGAAAGAAGGGGTTTGAGAATAGTGATAAAAAGAAACAAAACCTAGTTATCTACATTATATTGATTCGGAAGGACTAGGTCTTTTGCCTACTGTCATACCCTCATTTTGGACCTAAAAATACTCGTTTAAATTTCCTTTCTATTTCTGACGCCTTTGCAAATTTACTGTGTATTACTCTGCAATTTACCACTGTGCTTCAACTGCATACATTACTGTTTCTGTCTTTTAAATTTTGCATAAAATCGTACAAAAGGGTATTTTGGTCATTTCCCGCTATGGAACCCATTTTCAGTCCCTGCATCTGTCTTTGAGTCTTTTTCAACTTGTCTGTGCAATTTATTTGTTAAATTCTGTATAAAAACCACTTGTGTCTGCATCTGAGTCAGCTTGTGTCAGTTTGAGTCGTTTTTGTCCCTGTGGGCATTTTGGTCATTTCACATTGTTCAAATTTTGGGCAGAGAGGTATTTTAGAATACCTCATTTTGGTAGTTCGTTCGTTTTAGTCCATTTTGCCAGTTTTAACCGTTTCACTTTACGTTGCATTCAGATTAAGTTTTTTAACCAATTTTATTATTTTTGCATTTTAGTCCAAACATTTTTAGAAGTTGCAATTCAGTCCAAATATTATTTTTTTGCAAATTAGTCCCAATTCCAATTTTCAAAGTAGTCCATTCTTTTAAATCTTAAAACAGTCCAATCCTTAATAAATTGCAGTTCAGTCCCAAATTTTCATACAATTGCAGATTGGTCCCAAAGCCACACGGGCAGTTCAGTCCAGTTGTCAAGCTCCTATTGGATCAGGGGTCATGTGGCAGGCTATATAAAGCCACGCGTAACAAAATCAGTGCCAACTCACAAACAGAATCAGAAGTTTCTCTCTCTATTCAGTTAGATCAAAGTCACAAAATTCAGAAAGAAACTGAAGGACATTTCACAAACCCTAACCGTATTTAGAAGCAAAGTTCAAGCTAAATTCATGGAATTCATGGTGACTCTCAGAGATTCATGGATGAATCTTCATCACTGAGCCAACCATTTCTGCAATTCAAACGCGAACTCACCACCCAAAGGTAGCAAGCTCGAACGCGATCACAGAAAGAGAATTGAGAAGAAGAAGGAAAGAAAATTCAAGGATTCTGAACTGTTCAAGAAGGAGAAGAAGCAATTACCGGTTTATTTTCGGATTTCAAAGAGAATCAACACAAAACAGAAGCAATTCAAGGATTTCTGAAGATCCAAATCGAGTCTTCGAATAAAACCAGAGGATTAGGGTTTGGACTGAGAACGAAGAGAGAGGCCGGAGACGAAGAGAGAAGAGAGAGAAGCGTTTCAAGGAAATGGGGAAAACCGGGTCGCAATCCTTTATATACAAGCTTCTGGACCGGGTTGCTCCATACCCGGTCCATTTCCCCGTAATGTTGAGCGTTGGATCAAGATCCTGATGGATCTGGATCAATCCAACGCTCCTGGAGCGTTAGCTTGATCCGGATCCATCAGATCCGTGGGTTTGGGCTTTGTGACTCTGGGCCCTGAGCTTCTTCATGTTTTCTTGATTTTTTCTTTTTTTTTGTTTGTTTGTTGCTAATTGCACTTTCTCTCTTGATGTTTGAACCCCTGGCATGCTATGATTTTATTGAATACTTTTGTAATTTCTCCTATGGGATTCTTGGTATATTCTTGACTGTTTGATGATGATTCTTTTCATGTTAAGATTGATAAAAATGATAGGAGTTAATTCCCTACTTAATTGGTATATTCTGTGAATTTCTTGCATATGTTTAGTCCAAATTCTTGGCATGTGACCTTAGTAAGTGGCATTTGATTCGATGAACAATTCACCTCTGATTTCATGCTAATTCATTCAATCTTGTTAAGTTTAATTCTTGGTAACATTCCTCTTTCTTTTTGTTAAAAGCTTTATTCTTATTCAAATGAATTTTGCACTATCTTCCAACCTTGAAAGTGTGATTTTTGGTTACAATTTGGCACATTTTTTTTCTTTTTTGATTTTGTTAATCTTGATCTTGTTTACAATGTTGCAATATGTTCAATTTCGTGTTAGTTTGATCTCTATTTGCAATTTTGGCAATATGTTCAATTTTTGTTAGTTTGATCTTTATTTGCAATTTTTTACAATGTGTTCAATTGTGATTGGTTTGATCTTTGTTCACAATTTTGCAACATTTCTCAATCTTGTTAGTGTAATTGACTAGTCTTGTCTTGCAAGTTTATGTGCTAGTTTCCAATTTTTGCAAAGATTACTTCTTAGTTTTTTGCTTTGTAAGTAATGTTAGTTTGCACGCACTTGTCTTCCCATTGCATCATACTTTGTCATCATTTTTCTTTGCCTAACATTTTACTACCATTTCATATTGTTTCACTAACCACTTTACTCTATGTCTCATGTATGCTAAGCACTTCATTCCATTTCCATCCCTTTCTTTAAATTTCATGCAATATTCCATCAATTTTCATGTAATATTCTAGGTTTAGTTTACTTTCTTTTAAATTTCTTTCAAGATCATAGAATGTAAACTAGGACCCGATGTAAAGGACAATAGACACTATGATGATGTACACCGACACACGCACCGACACGCACACACGTTGCATGATTTACCGCTAGATGTATGTTTAGGAAGCGCGATACTTAGAAAAAACTCATTCTTTCTTTCTCAAAAAACTAACACATCACTCAAAGATTTTTTTTGCAATAAAGTGAAGTCAAAACTTCATCATTTTCCCTTTATTTTCTTAAGCAAATACAAATGAATACTAATTCTCAACTTTAACCATTTTGTAAATAAATTGGAACCACCTCACCTTTTCTCAAATCTTATGCCTTCGAGGCCTCTCATCCTTTCTTCAAAACTATTTTCAAAACTAAAATTGAACCAACCCACAAAAATATTTTGGAAGAGAACTACATGGAATTTTGATCCCTTAAAAGGGTATGTAGGCAAGAGACCAAAATCTCTCCAAGTCCAATAAAACAAAATCCAAACCATCTTCTTTCCCCCATTCTTAAAAACAATTTTCTTCCAAAAATGGCATAAAAATTAAGCGTAAAACATAGAATTAGAAAAACGGCTCCTATAGAGTACTATAGTCGTTGCGAGTGCCTAACACCTTCCCGTAGCGAAAATTGCCCCGAACTTAGAATTTCTAAGGGTTTTCTCAATTTTTCCCTTCCCCAAAAAAAAATAGAGACATCAATGATTGAAAGGTTCAAGCCTAATTAATGACTTGACATCCGAAAATCGCGATGACACCTACGTACCCGTGAGGGATCAGAACCTCGTAGTTTGGGGTAAAAATTGATGTTTGATTGATTTTGTGTTTTTTATTAGTTTTTGAAAAAAGGTTTTAAAATAAAAAGCCAAGTGGCAAATAAGAATTTGGTTGTGTTTTTTAATATTAAAGAAAGTGAACTCATGATAAAACTTAAATTGATTAATGTTTGATTTAAGATAATAAAAAAAAGACGAACACTTGATTTAGGATCAAGGTTTGTTTATGAAAATATTTTGTTTTTTGTTATTTGAATGTTTTTTGTTGTTTTTTGAATATTGACTAAACTAAAATATAAGCTAACGGAGCGAGAAAATAAAGCGTAGGTGACCCATGGTGGCGTTGGACCACCACGAGAACCTTTATCCTAAACTACGAAGAAAATAAGAGGCATTCACACACGCACGCACGCATGCATCCTACGCTATTACATAAAAACCTATTAATACATTCTAGGGTCTACGGGAAAAAATAAATAACGAGAAAATAGATGATTTACATGAAAATCTAATTTACATTCTAATTCTATGCCATAGAAATAAATATGCACGAATAAATAATACAAATGCAGAATAAGAAATCTAACCTAATAAAAATGCATGAGGAAAGAAAAATAAAAATGCTAAAGAAAGTAAAAATGCATGCAAGAAATAAAGAAATAAAAATAAACACAGGTGATGTAAGCAGTAGTATGGGGGGTGCAAAAATAACTGAAAATGGGCCTAAAGAGGATAGGAGCTTGGGCCTCTGTAAGAGAGACTAGACCGGTTTGGTTCACGTGAACCGGACCGGTTCGCGTGTGGGTATAAATGAGAGGGGGGGACTGGTTTTCCCCATTTTTCATTTCCCTTTCTCTCTCCTCACTCTCCCTCTCTCTAAAACTCTCTCTTTTCTCTCTCAACTCTGTTCTTCCTTCGGGTTGAAGTTTCCGGCGAGTGTTATGAACACCGCCGCGCTACCTAGATACCGGCGCGGTGGCCGCCGGCTAGAGGTGACGGCGCCGCCACGCCGGAAGCCAAAATGACCTCTTTTTGTATTTTTTTTGCTCTTTCTATCTATTTCCTCCCTTCTATTCGATTTATAGCTCAAGAACCCCTAAACCCTAGACAAATGACCCTAGATCTACGAAATAATACGAAGCCCTAAGAAATTACCTTCTGTTTCGGATCCGGTTGTGTGTGGAGTGGTTCGGTTTTGATTTATGAGGTTTTGGTGCTGTGATGGATTGGTTTTGTTGTGGTCGTGCGGCTACCGTGTGTGAGCGTGCGTGTGGTTTGAAACGGTTGTGGTTCTTGTGGTCTTGTATGTGTCGTGCAAGTTTGCGTGTGTTTTGAAACGGCTGTGGTGCTAGTGATTTACGATTTTGGCATCAATGGTGGTATTGTGTCAGTGGTTTTTGTTCGTGTGATTGTGCGGGTTCTGTTCTGGTGAAATTGTTCCCGAACTGTGTTCTTTGCAGGTTTTGATGTTGTGGGCCGGTTCAGTGGTTCCTAGCTACTGACTTGTGGTTTCTAAGTTCTAAGTGTAACGCCCACTTTAGATTATTTTAATTATTTGATTTGTTTAAAGAGTCTAGATATATTTATATATATATATATATATATATATTATGAGATGCGGAGAATTAAGATTTATGTGATTTTTAGTAATTTTATACGATGTGGTGACGTTTTTTATTGTTTAATAAAATAAGATTTGAAAATAAAATAAATATAAAGATGTGGGGTAGTTTTGAGATTTTAGAGAGTTATGTGGGAGAAAGAGTAAATAAGATAAGATTTGATGGGAGTATAAATAAGGAAATTAGGTTTGGAGGTTGTCAGTACGTACGATCAGTTTTGGGAGAAAAAGGGAGAAAAGGCAAGAGAAGCCGAGGGCTGCGATTTCCATCACTTTAAGGTAAGGGTGAGCCTAGCATACAATTCTATTAAATTGTAATTCATATGATTATAATTAACAAGTGTAGGAATGGTTTTAGAGAATTGGAGAATTAGGTTAAAACATGATGAATTGATGATTAGATGATGTAAAACTGTAGAACTGATGTAGAAATTGATTACAGAACTTAGAATAACCTTAATGCTAATGTTTCAGTCGAATTTGGGGTTAATCATGGTGAAAATTGGGATTTTTGGTGAAAAAGTTCGTAATCCCGTACTCTGTTTTGTCATCGTTTCGCCAGGCGAGAATCGTAGCTCGCCACGGCGAGCATCCCCTCATCGCTCGCCAGGCAAGCAACCCAACTCGCCATAGCGAGAGACCCGTAACGCTTCGCCAGGCGAGCAATCCAACTCGCCATGGCGAGGGACCTGTAATCGCTCGCGAGGCGAGCAATAGAGCTCGCCATAGCAAGCTGCCCTGTGACAGATTGTCACGTTTCCTTTGTTTTGCGATCTGTTTCGCACAAGACCTTGTGAGCTAAACCTTGGGTAGTATTAGAAGCTAACTATATTATAAATGACGATCTGTAAAGATGCTTGGTGAAGATTTAAGGTTGTTGATAGTGATTTATGAATCATATGTGTATTATGTGAATTATATGAGTAATAAATGTGATGCTTAAATGATGAATTCTTAAATGTTGATATATGCCATGATTGATGATTTGCTTCCATGTAGTTGTTTATATATGATTAAAGCTGCATGTGTAACACCCCAATTTCCCGACTTAAAAATTTCATTTAAATAAAAGCATATATCAGAGTACGTCACAAAAGGAGTGTCACATTCATCTTTAAAACGAGTTAGATAATAATTTATCCTTCGCAAAACATTCAAATATAGCAGCGGAAAAATTCATAATTCAAATCCTTCATAAAGTCTTGGCATCAAGGCCATCAAACGTCTCATAATTATTTAAGTCTTAAAAATAGTCTCAACATGATACATAAAGGAATAGACTCATAAATAAGACCCCATCCCGTTATGTATCAGAGCAATCCTACGTCACACAAGACTCCTCACATCTACGCACCTAAGCTTGGTTACCTGCACTTGCCCACAAGGCGGCAATTCCAACAGAAGGGGTGAGATTCACAACAAAAATATTAATATATAAATCAAACATTCATGACTAACAACAAAAACTCATCGCATATAACACGTCATTAAACACGAGGTTAACATCATCATGAACATCTTAAAAACACATCAACGTCTCAAAACATTCGTCTCATAAAGTGTCAACAAATTGACTCAACTAAATGAAACTCTTAACATCTTGACATCATGCATGTGGTACCATAAATAAGCATTAATATGCTTCACCGTCGCTTTGAGCAAATGCTCCACCGTCGCTTTGAGCAAAAGCTCCACCGTCTCATAATTATGCAAATGCATGGACTCGACTCTTTAATAACTTAATCAAGTCAAACAAAACTTCTCAAACATCGTCAATAACTCAAGACTGACACATTGTAATTATAGTAATTACATGGCAGAAGCTCATCCCATTGGACACAATACACCACAACACATAAACATCATTATAAGTCACTTAGCATCATGTTACAAGTCATTAAAACATAAACAATACATCACTTTAGCATCAACGTAATTAATCCTCATTACAAACTCTATCTCAAGTCATAAACCATCTCTAATACTACCCCAAGGTGTCCTCTCAAAGTCCCATGCGAAACAGATCGCAAAACGAAACAATGGTTCAGGAAAGCACTAACTCGCCACAGCGAGTGATTTGCTCGCCAAAGGCGAGTACTCTCAAAAGCTGCTCGCCAAAGGCGAGTTGGGGGCGAGCTACAGGCGAGCAATCTGGGTGCTCTCGGCCTTTTTGACATTTTTCGCCTAAAAACTTTGTTTTAAGGTTCCCTAAATCCAAATTGGTCCAAACAACTTCACAGGTCTTTCCTATAAATAATAAGGCACTCAAAACCATCTAAGGTTTGGCAAAAATCCTTAGTTTAAGGGTCAAGCTCGCCACGGCGAGCTATGCTGCTCGCCTCGCGAGCGAAAATGGTTTAGTCGCCACGGCGAGTAGTCACTCGCCACAGGCGAGCGATCTCAGAACCACTACGGGTTCACTCCAATTCTCACCAAAACATCTCAAATCTCTCATACTAAGCCTCTAATTCATCAGCAATGTTGTTCTAATGATTAATCTAGGTTCTGTAACACGTTTCTACAGCAATACAACACAATCTCACATCAAATTCATCAAATTCATCATAACCCTAATTCATGAAACTCATCTCAATTTCTTCCCAATCTCTAAGCCAATCATAAACAGATGAAATACTATTAATATTGCTGAAGTTAGGCTCACCCTTACCTGGAAAATTGAAGGAAATCGCAGCCTAGCTTCTTCTCCTCTCTTAAACCGTTTTCTCCCTTTCCAAAAGTCTGATAACGCATTCTGCCTAATTCTTGACCTACTTCCCTTATATACCTCTTCTCAACTTAATTAATTCTATCTCAACCCTCACAACTCTTTCTATTTATAAAAACAACCCCACCTCCCAAAATTATATATTTTCCAACAAATCTCTATATTTTTCATATAAATATATATATAAACGCCACATATATTATTTTATTAAACAATAAAATAATCATCACGTCACACCTCATAAATACGTCGCAAAATCACCAAAATCATATAATATATAATAATATACTATATTCTCTAATAATTAAATAAATAAAGAGGGCGTTACAACTCTTCCCCTCTTAAAGGATTTTCGTCCTCGAAAATTTACCTCGATTAAACAACTCTGGATAGGATTCCAGCATCTTACTCTCTAGCTCCCAAGTCAAGCTTTCACCCGTCGCTCCATCCCAAACAACTCTAACGAGAGGTATTTCCTTGCCTCTCAAAGTCTTCACTTTTCGCTCATCAATCCTTACCGGTAAAGTCTCAACCGTAAGGTTGTCTCTAACTTGCACATCATCACTTTGGATCACATGAGACGGATCCGGAACGTACTTCCTCAGTTGCGACACATGGAAAACATCATGCAAATTCGATAAATGTGGTGGTAATCCAACACGATATGCCACCGCCCCAATCCTCTTTGAAATCTGATACGGACCAATAAATCTCGGAGTCAACTTTTTTGACTTCAAAGCACGTCCAACACCTGTCATAGGAGTAACTCTCAGGAACACATGATCTTCCTCTTGGAACTCAAGGTCCTTCCTACGCTTGTCATGATAACTCTTTTGTCGACTCTGCGACGCTTTCATTTTCTCTTGGATCATTCTCACCTTCTCGGTAGTCTGTTGAACAATCTCCGTTCCTAAAACCACTCTTTCACCTGACTCAAACCAGCACAACAGAGTTCTGCATCTCTGACCATACAAAGCCTCAAAAGGTGCCATCCTAATACTCGAATGGTAACTGTTGTTGTACGTGAACTCTATCAGCGGAAGATGACTATCCCAAGTGTAACAGCCCGTTTTTCGCGTTTGCTTTATTTTAATTATTTTATTTCGTGTGTTATTTTAATTGTGTGCATTTTCATATGTTTGTGCATTAAAGGGGTAATTAGTAATTTTGGGAGGATAGCGTTTTATCGTTTTTCTAAGATAGAACCGTATTATTAATTAAGTTGTCGGAGCGCGGTAATTAATTAGAGCTGAGGTTATTAATTAGTTACCGTTGGTATGTTATTTAGTAGATTAGTGTGAGCCCATTGATTTATTCATTTGTGTGTTTAAGGCCCATTAAGGGAGAGGGAGTATATAAGCTTAGTCTTTAGTGACTAGGGTTAGAAACTTGCTCATTTTCACACAAACACAAGAGGAAGGGTTGGAGAGCTAGAAGAGGGTTTCACTCATAGGAGCTAAATTGAAGCTAGAATTGTTGATTCTTGGTGCTAGAGGTAAGAGGGTTAGGTTTCACTCATAAGTTCATAACTTTTCATTTTTTTTCCATTCATGAACTTGATGAAATTGATTCTATTTGCTGTAATTTCGTGCATGTTTGTTGCTACTATGTTTGAGGACATGAAATGCATGATAAATGTGTGGCTATATGTGAATTAACATGTTGAAATACATAAGTGTTGGTGTTTTGTGTTCTTGAGCAAATTTGATGAAAAATGAAGTTGTGATGTTAGATTGTGCGTGAATTGATGTTCATTAGTTGTTATTGATGATTGTTAAACTGTTGGAATCGAATTTGTTGAACTGGAATCGTTGTTTATGGATTTGTGTAGAAATTTGGGGTTGTGTTGGTGTTTTGAGAAAATCCTATGATTTTGATAAAATGAGTTGAATTGTTGTTTCTAATGCTTGATTCATGTTTGTTTAAGTGTACTGAAGCTATTTTGATCCATAAACACTTTCTGGAACTTGTTTTGGTGAATTGGGGTTTTGAAAATTAAGTTTTGGTGTGAAAAAGGGGTTAAACCCGAGAGGTTCTGGGCTGCCCAGATGAAGATTCGCTTGAAGCGAGATTTTCTCGCTTGAAGCGAACATTCAAAGGGGAAACCCAGAATTTTGGATGCATCTTCGCTTGAAGCGAGCTCCAAGCGAGATGGACCTGTGCTCTCTGGAACTTTCTCGCTTGAAGCGAGATAAAATGGCTTCAAGCGAGATTGGCCTGTTTCAGCCCATTTGATCTTTTTGTTTCGTGAACTTGGGACCTTTCCGAGCATTTCTTAACACTTCTTTCAACCTCTATAAACATTGTTTGCATCTATAACCCTACTGGAACAACATTCGAATCGAATTGGAGTGATTTTGGAAAGATTGAACTTGAAACTTGAAAATGGTCAAGAACACGGACTTTCCGTAACTTGATTCTTTTCAAGTAAACCAAGTGGGATTATACTTGAATAATGTTTATATGACTTCTAAAGATGATTTCAATTGGTTCCATGGATTAATTACTTGTTTGGCTTTGAAAACTTATAACTTTGGAAAAGTGGAAAAAGTGAGACGAACTTCGTAAATTTGTGTATTCTTCATATGTGGCCGATGAAATGCTTATGTAACCTCTACTGTACACATATGTGACTTGTGAGAATACATGGCATAGGCTATTGAGCTTGTTATATGATTTTGGTTCTTAATTTCAAATATTTTTCAATTGTGAAATATGAGACGAACTTGTGTAATTCTTACCTTGAAGTTTATTTGATGGTGAACCTTTTTTGATATGGATCCCTATGGTTAATTGTATGATTGTGAATGAAGTTGGATAATGATATCGTGAAATATCATGACCTCGCATGTTATCTTCTTTACTTGAAATATATGAAGTGTTGCTTGTCCATGATGAACTATGTGAAGAAGGTGATAATGTTGATTGTATACATGTTCAAAGGTGATGAATATATGTATGTTGTATGTATGTGCAATTGTTGATGTGTGCATACTTGATTAAATGACCTTGGTGATGATTGCATAATTGTATGCATGGTTTTGGTGATGATTGCATAATTGTATGCATGGTTTTGGTGGTGATTGCATAGTTGTATATGCATGTTTTGGAGAATTATGTATGAGCATATGTATTGAGTCAAGTCATATGTTCATGCATTCATTGTTGAGGTGGCGGACGTATGTCCAAAGTGTAAGGCAGGTGTGAACCTTACACTCGATGTGTTTGTTGCATCGGAGGTGACGACCTTGGAGGAGACTTGGTACCACATGCATCTAGATGAGTCTAGAGACATTGCATGAATTGTTGGTGAATTGAATTGCATTTAAATTGTATATGCATGGTTTGGAGAATTGTTGTATGAGCATATGCATTGAGTCAAGTCATATGTTCATGCATTCATTGTTGAGGAGACGGACGTATGTCCAATGTGTAAGGCAGGTGTGAACCTTGCACGCGATGTGTTTGTTGCATCGGAGGTGACAACCTTGGAGGAGACTTGGTACCACATGCATCTAGATGAGTCTAGAGACATTGCATGAATTGTTTGTGAGTTAAATTGCATTCGAATTATGCATGGTGATTGTGTTTGGAGATTGATATTTGACTTGGTCGAATTGTGATATGTGTGTGATACACTTGAATTATGTGAACTTGAAATGATGCCTATGAATGATATTGAATGAGATAAATGTGGAGATACTATGAGTATATGTTTGGCAATGTTGTTTATCATTCTTGGATATATGACCATTATTTCAATGTTCTTGTTATTTATTTATGGATTATGATGATGTAATGCTAACCCTCAGTGGTTTACCACCTGCCTTTCCGTATGGACGGGTAGATGGAGTGCAGGATGCTTAGTTGCTTTGATGTTGCCGAGGAGCGGGAGTTCCTCGTTTTTGTGCAAGTGTCTAGATTAGGGCTCTGATCTAGGGTTGTTCTTGCATGCTATTTTTCCTTTATGACTATGTAGTTTTGGAGTTGAGATATCGTTGTTATGGTTTTGGAGATTATGTATTTATTATCATGAGATTTTGGAGATGTTATTTATATGGTTTACATATATTCCGCTGCTATGCTTATGTAATTTGATAATTTATACATGTATGCTGGATTATGTTTGGTGGCGTAACATCTATTTCTTGAATATGTATGATGTATTCTCGCGTTTACCTCTTATTAGAAATAGGGTGTTACACCAAGTCCCTCCTTGCTCAAGTACACAAACTCTCAACAAATCTTCCAACGACTGAATCGTCCTCTCCGACTGACCATCTGTCTGCGGATGATAAGCGGAACTCAACCTCAACTGAGAACCCAAAGCCTCTTGCAAACTCTTCCAAAATCTAGAAGTAAATCTTGGATCTCTATCTGATACGATGCTCGAAGGAACACCATGCAGCTTCACTATGTCTCGGATGTAAATCTCTGCCAACTGAGCTACAGGAAAAGTAATATTAATTGGTAGAAAATGAGCCGACTTTGTCAATCTATCAACAATAACCCAAATTGCATCGTTCCCTCTAGGAGTATTCGGCAAGCTCGTCACAAAATCCATGGATATACTATCCCATTTCCACTCTGGCACATCTAAAGATACCATCATACCAGCCGGTTTCTGATGTTCAATCTTTGACTTCTGAGAAATCAAACAAGAATACACAAACTGTGCCACATCTCGTTTCAAACCAGACCACCAAAACAACTTCTTTAAATCATGATACATCTTCGTAGCTCCCGGATGGATACTCAAGCTACTTCTGTGACTCTCTTCAAGAATCATCTTCTTCATTTCATCATTGTCAGGAATGCAAATTCTACCTCGGAACCTTAACACTCCATGATCATCGACTTTAAAGTCACTATCCTCAGTCTGATTACTAGCAACCAAAAAGTCTACATACTTAACATCTTCTTTCTGCGCCTCTTTAATACTTTTCAAGAAATCATTATCAATTCTCAACATTCCCAGCTTTACACTTTGAGGCGTCCTTTCACACATTAAGCTCAAATCTCTAAACTGTTCCAACAACTCAAATTCTTTCACCATTAAGGCAGACATATGCATAGTCTTCCTACTTAAAGCATCTGCAACCACATTAGCTTTGCCCGAATGATAATTCAAACCAAAGTCATAATCTTTTAATAGTTCAAGCCACCTTCGCTGTCTCATATTCAATTCCTTCTGATCAAACAAATACTTCAAGCTTTTGTGATCACTAAACACCTCAAACCTCGAACCATACAAGTAATGTCTCCATATCTTCAATACAAAGACCACAGCCGCCAATTCTAAATCATGCGTCGGGTAATTCTTCTCATGAACTCTCAACTGTCTTGAAGCATAAGCTACCACTTTACCATCTTGCATAAGAACACCACCTAAGCCTAACTTGGACGCATCACAATACACCACAAAAGGTTCATCGGGCTTTGGCAAAATCAAAACTGGAGCCGTCGTCAAGCGCTTCTTCAGTTCATTAAAACTATTCTCACAACGGACATCCCACACAAAAGACTTACCCTTACACGTCAATTGCGTTAACGGAAGAGCCAACTTAGAAAATCCGTCTATAAATCTTCGATAGTAACCTGCTAATCCCAGAAAACTTCTAATTTTAGTAACCGACTTAGGAGTCTCCCACTGCGATACCGCTTCAACTTTAGATGGGTCAACCGCAATACCATCACCAGAAATTACATGGCCAAGAGAACTTGCTTCCTTTAGCCAGAACTCACACTTGGACAATTTAGCATAAAGTTTCTTTTCCTTCAACACTTGCAAGACAATCTTCAAATGATCTGCATGTTCTTCTTCAGTCTTGGAGTAAATCAAAATATCGTCAATGAACACGACCAAAACCGATCCAAAAATGCATGGAAGATACGGTTCATGTATTCCATAAACACTCCAGGTGCATTGGTAACTCCAAAAGGCATAACCTTGTACTCATAGTGACCATAACGAGTTCTAAAAGTTGTCTTCTGCATATCTTCATCTTTTACTTTAATCTGATGATAACCTGACCTCAAATCTATCTTGCTAAACACGCGGGCACCCACTAACTGATCCATCAGATCATCAATCCTCGGAAGTGGATACCTATTCTTGATAGTTACCTTGTTCAACTGCCGATAATCAATACATAGTTTCATACTACCATCTTTCTTCTTTACAAGCAAAAATGGCGCTCCCCAAGGTGAAACACTTGGTCTAACAAACTTCTTTTCGAGCAAGTCTTCCAACTGTTTCTTCAACTCAGCTAATTCGGAAGCCGACATACGATAAGGTGCCATCGACACCGGCTTCGTTCCAGGAACAAGATCAATAGAAAACTCAACCTCTCTCTCTAGAGGCACGTCAGGAATTTCATCTGGGAAAACTTCAGGAAAATCGCATACCACTTGCAGCTTGTCGATCACCTGCTGATTCTCAATAGATAAGGAAGCCATTGAGGAAAACATCAATATGCCGTCATGTTCCAGTTGCTTCAGTTGCTTAGTGGATAAGAACTCTGCACCACTTTCCTCTTCAGCAGAAGAAAAATGTACCGTCTTGCTAAAACAATTAATAAGCACATGGTTGTATTCTAACCAGTTCATCCTTAAGATCACATCCATCCCAACCAACGGTAGACAAACTAGATCAATCTCGAAATCACGACCAAACATAGACACATGACATCTCAAACATACAAGGGAAGTAGTCACCAAACCCTTTGCTGGAGTTTCGACAACCATCTCCCCATTCATATCAGATACAACAAGATTTAACTTAGCAGCACAATCAAGAGCAATAAAACAATGCGTAGCACCAGTATCAATAATAGCGACTAAAGATTGGTCAGCAATATAACAAGTACCTCTGATCAAGAGATCATCATTCTTAGTCTGTGTGCCAGTCAACGCGAACACCCTCCTAGTGGTCTTAGTCTTCTTTGGTTGCTTGCACTGCGAACCAATATGTCCTTGCTCATTACAATTGAAACACACAACATCATCAAACTTGCAGTCATTAGTAGTATGCCCTTTCTGACCACAACGATAGCATCTCTTCACATCAGCAGTACACACATTACTCTTGTGGCCTTTCTCACCGCAAGTAAAGCAAGTAATCTCAGCAGGAGCATTCTTCTTCTGAGGTCTTCTCTCATCGTTGACTCTTTGCTTCCCTTTATCTCTAAGGGCATCATAAGGTTTAGGACGACTCTGCTGGCCCTTAGCTTTCCTATCATTCACTACCTTGTAGTGAGCCTTGGTATCCTCCTCATATATTCTGCAGCTACTCACTAACTCAGAAAAGTTACGGATCTTCTGATAACCAATGGCTCGCTAAATGTTAGCACGCAAGCCATTCTCAAACTTGATGCACTTTGAAAATTCAGCCGTCTCGGGGGTATAATGCGGATAAAACTTTGCCAACTCCACAAACTTGGCCGCATACTCGGTCACCCACATATTCCCTTGCTTAAGCTCCAGGAACTCAATCTCTTTCTTTCCACGAACATCTTCTGGAAAGTATCTATCAAGGAATTCCCTCTTGAATACAGCCCACGTAACCACAGCTCCGTCTTGTTCCAAGATGGGTAGAAGACTAACCCACCAATCATCAGCCTCCTCAGCTAGCATGTGCATACCAAAACGCACCTTCTGAACATCCTCACACTGCATGACTCTGAAGATCCTCTCAACTTCCTTGAGCCATGTCTGAGCCCCATTAGGATCATATCGCCCTTCGAAGGTAGGCGGGTGATTCCTCAGGAAAGTCTCTAGCATCCTCGTCCCGTCGTTTCCACCAACAACGTTCTGATTACCCACAGCATTAGCCATTGCTTCCAAAGCAGCAGCAAGAGCAGCATCATTTCTACCAGCCATCTTAGTCCTCTACAAAGCAAACATAAGTTAGAATAATACAAATATAGTATTCTAACTCTAAGACAACGTCACTCGACTCTCTACTTGGCCGGACGGACCGACCTGCTCTGATACCAATTGTAACACCCCAATTTCCCGACTTAAAAATTTCATTTAAATAAAAGCATATATCATAGTACGTCACAAAAGGAGTGTCACATTCATCTTTAAAACGAGTTAGATAATAATTTATCCTTCGCAAAACATTCAAATATAGCAGCGGAAAAATTCATAATTCAAATCCTTCATAAAGTCTTGGCATCAAGGCCATCAAACGTCTCATAATTATTTAAGTCTTAAAAATAGTCTCAACATGATACATAAAGGAATAGACTCATAAATAAGACCCCATCCTGTTACGTATCAGAGCAATCCTACGTCACACAAGACTCCTCACATCTGCGCACCTAAGCTTGGTTACCTGCACTTGCCCACAAGGCGGCAATTCCAACAGAAGGGGTGAGATTCACAACAGAAATATTAATATATAAATCAAACATTCATGACTAACAACAAAAACTCATCGCATATAACACGTCATTAAACACGAGGTTAACATCATCATGAACATCTTAAAAACACATCAACGTCTCAAAACATTCGTCTCATAAAGTGTCAAAAAATTGACTCAACTAAATGCAACTCTTAACATCTTGACATCATGCATGTGGTACCATAAATAAGAATTAATATGCTTCACCGTCGCTTTGAGCAAATGCTCCACCGTCGCTTTGAGCAAAAGCTCCACCGTCTTATAATTATGCAAATGCATGGACTCGACTCTTTAATAACTTAATCAAGTCAAGCACAACTTCTCAAACATCGTTAATAACTCAAAACTGACACATTGTAATTATAGTAATTACATGGCAGAAGCTCATCCCATTGGATACAATACACCACAACACTTAAACATCATTATAAGTAACTTAGCATCATGTTACAAGTCATTAAAACATAAACAATACATCACTTTAGCATCAACGTAAGGGAACATCTTTAATCCTCATTACAGACTCTATCTCAAGTCATAAACCATCTCTAATACTACCCCAAGGTGTCCTCTTAAAGTCCCATGCGAAACAGATCGCAAAACGAAACAATGGTTCAGGAAAGCACTAACTCGCCACGGCGAGTAATTTGCTCGCCAAAGGCGAGTACTCTCAAAAGCTGCTCGCCAAAGGCGAGTTGGGGGCGAGCTACAGGTGAGCAATCTGGGTGCTCTCGGCCTTTTTGACATTTTTCGCCTAAAAACTTCGTTTTAAGGTTCTCTAAATCCAAATTGGTCCAAACAACTTCACAGGTCTTTCCTATAAATAATAAGGCACTCAAAACCATCTAAGGTTTGGCAAAAATCCCTAGTTTAAGGGTCAAGCTCGCCACGGCGAGCTATGCTGCTTGCCTCGCGAGCGATAATGGTTTACTCGCCATGGCGAGTAGTCACTCGCCACAGGCGAGCGATCTCAGAACCACTACGGGTTCACTCCAATTCTCACCAAAACATCTCAAATCTCTCATACTAAGCCTCTAATTCATCAGCAATGTTGTTCTAATGATTAATCTAGGTTCTGTAACACGTTTCTACAGCAATACAACACAATCTCACATCAAATTCATCATAACCCTAATTCATGAAACTCATCTCAATTTCTTCCCAATCTCTAAGCCAATCATAAACAGATAAAATACTATTAATATTGCTGAAGTTAGGCTCACCCTTACCTGGAAAATTGAAGGAAATCGCAGCCTAGCTTCTTCTCCTCTCTTAAACCGTTTTCTCCCTTTCCAAAAGTCTGATAACGCGTTCTGCCTAATTCTTGACCTACTTCCCTTATATACCTCTTCTCAACTTAATTAATTTTATCTCAACCCTCACAACTCTTTCTATTTATAAAAACAACCCCACCTCCCAAAATTATATATTTTCCAACAAATCTCTATATTTTTCATATAAATATATATATAAACGCCACATATATTATTTTATTAAACAATAAAATAATCATCACGTCACACCTCATAAATACGTCGCAAAATCACCAAAATCATATAATATATAATAATATACTATATTCTCTAATAATTAAATAAATAAAGAGGGCGTTACAGCATGTGTCGGTCCAAGATGTTTACGATGTTTAAGACGTTTAAGTTGTGCAACTTGTTTAAGTTATAAGATGTTGAGTCCATGCATACTCATTCAGAGATGAGGGCTTACGCCCTGAAGCTTTTGCTCAACAGAGACGAGGGCTCATGCCCTGGAGCTTTTGCTCAATAGCGACGAGGGCTTATGCCCTGTGAGTATATTTATGCTCAAAGCGACGAGGGCTTATGCCCTGGATTGGTACCACATGCATATAAGATGTCTAAGATGATTAAGATGTTAGAGTTCCATAGTCAAGTAAAGTTGCATTGTCGAGTCAAGTTGTCTAAGATGTTTATGAAGATGATTTACGATGACAGTTATGATGCTAAATGATATTTGTTGTGACGTGTTTATGTGATGTTTTGTTGTTAAATATAATTGTTGAATTATATGTTTAATATTATTGTTTTGTGAATCTCACCCCTTCTGCTTGAAAATGTTTCTCTTCGTATGGGTAACTTGCAGGTAATCAAGAATAGGTGCAGTCTTTTGAGGACTTCCCTCAGTTGTGTCTAGGTGCTCTTATACGTAACGGGATGGAGAACCTTGCTTATGTTTTCTCTATTCCTTGTGTATTACTTTTATGATTTTCATGACTATGATTTAGTATTTGGAATTTTATGAGACGTTTTGATGAGGCCTTCATGCCAAAGACTAATATGTATTTGAGTTTATTCCGCTGCGAAGTTTGAAATATTACGATGACTATTTTGAAGAATAAATTGTTATTTATTCATATTTGAGATTTTTGTGAAATGTGACATTCCGTTGTATGGAAACTCTGATTTAATTGTGAAATTTTTATGTTGCGAAAACGGGGTGTTACACTAAGTTTTGTGGTTTGATTGCTCAGGTTTTGCTTCTGTTGGGTCGATGACTTTTGCAGGTTTTTGGGTAAAATTCGGCCTCTGTTGCTTGTTGTGCGTGTGTGAATTTTTTCGTTTTTTTTTTTACTTGTGTTTTGCAGGTTGTTCTTATAGGGTTAGGGTTAGGGTTTGTTAAAGATGCTGAAATCCGGCTCGGATTGGGATGAAAAATAGCTGTGTTACTGATGTTTTTTTACAGATGAGGCACGGACTGGATCAGGAAGAAAACGATTCGAACTTATCCGACTTTGGACTATTTTTGGATTTTTTGGACAATTAATAATTAAAAAAAGTAAAATAAAAATAAGAATGAAAGTGATTTTAAACTAAAAATAAAAAGGACTAATTGAAAATAGAACTAAAATAAAAAATAAAAATTGAGAGATTAAATAAAAGATGGAAATTTAAAAAGATGAAATTAAAAAAAATGAGAGAAGAGGGCCCAAATCAGAACAAAAATGAGGTATTTTAAAATACCTCTTTGCCGAAATTTCGTTTGAAAAGTCAGCGATTATTCAGCGTCAGACGACACGTGTCAGTGGTGTGTTAGGTCAAAAATTGGGGTATGACAGATTCCCCTATTTAAGTTTCTTCGTCCGGAGATTTGAAGATGAAATCTTTGATTCGACTGGTCGAAGAGACTTAAATATAAAGTACACCATTTTTGACCTAAGATGCTATGAATGTTTGTGATGCAATTATGAATGCCAGAAGGCAAAGATATTTTGACTGGGACGGGAAACCACAATGGGATACCTGAATTCGTTGAGAAATGGATCCGACCCCGCTAGGGGATAGTGCAGTTTCACTGGGGAAGATGGTGGTGTACTATTGTATTGGTTTGGAAAGATAGTTTAATGGAGACACCTCTTGACGAGACATACTGGGGATGAGACTTGAGAGAATGACAGGTAAACACAAGTTGTCCGTTGTTTGGGACTAACCACTCAAAAAAATGACAAGAAGATAAACTCAGGCTGTCCATTGTTTAGGACTAACCACTTGAAACAAAAAAGGTAAACTCAAGCTGTCTGTTGTTTAGGACTGACCACTTGACTCAAACTGTCCATTGTTTAGGACTAACCACTTGAAACAAAGACGAAAAGTAAACCCAAGCTGTCTGTTAGTTAGGACTGACCACTTGAAACAAAGACAAAAGGTAAATTCAAGTTGTCCATTGTTCAGGACTGACCACTTGAAAGAAAGACGAAAAGTAAACCCAAGTTGTTTGTTGTTTAGGACTAACCACTTGACTCAAGTTGTCCATTGTTTTGGACTTACCACTTGAAAGAAAGACGAAAAGTAAACTCAAGTTGTCCGTTGTTTAGGACTGACCACTTGATTCAAGCTGTCCATTGTTTATGACTTACCACTTGAAAGAAAGACGAAAAGTAAACTCAAGCTGTCCATTGTTTAGGACTGACCAATTGACTCAAGCTGTCCATTAGTTATGACTGACCACTTGAAACAAAGACGAAAAGTAAACTCAAGCTGTCTGTTGTTTAGGACTGACCAATTGACTCAAGATGTCCATTAGTTAGGACTTACCACTTGAAAGAAAGAAAAAAGGTAAATTCAAGCTGTCCGTTGTTTAAGATTGACCACTTGAAACAAAGACAAGAAGTAAATTCAAGTTGTCCGTTGTTTAGGACTGACTACTTGAAACAAAATGAAAGGAAACTCAAGTTGTCCATTGTTTAGGACTGACCACTTAAAACAGGATAAAAAGGTAAACTCAAGTTGTCCATTAGTTAGGACTAACCACTTGAAACAATTGAGGACTGAACTGAAGGGATACGACCAAACAAAACTATGGGCGACTGATGCAATCATGTGTGAATTGATATTGTGTATGTACGTGTACGTTGTGTATGCTTGAATGTGTGAATACATGAAAGTATTGATGTGTGGGTGCATAAATGTATGAATGCATGAATGTATGAATGTGACTTGAACGATCATATAAACTGCATATGACAAGTGATTCGATGGAACGAGACAAGACATGTAAGATTGGAGGCGGACTGACAGCGGAGTACAAGCACTGGGCAAACTTCCTTGGAGTTGATGTTATTGTGAACAAATCGGGCCATTAACGGTGTAAAACCTGGCACAAGGTAGCAACTGATGCCTCTTGGGGAGACAACTCATTGTCGGTCGAAAGTCTGGGAGAAGTCGCCATTTGTAAATGGGCGCGGAGTGTTCTTCCCTAGGTATGCTTTAGCAGTCATTCTTTGTTTTTGTTTTTGTTTATTTTGAAAATCCCTAATTTTTTCCTGGACCACCTTTTTGAGTTTTCAGTCCATCAGGAATGTATTCCTTTTTTTGTGCCCCTAATTTTTGCCTGGACCGCCTTTTCGGGTTTTCAGAGGTCCTCTCCATAGTGCTTAGCCCTGTTTCTCTTCCGGAATGTAACCGTTCTCGAGGCGGATGATGATGCACGTTTCATCTACTCATGAGTTCAAAGAGATTGCGTTTGTTGTTCACACTTTTCAAAAGATGTAAAAAAAGTTTTGTATTTTGAAAATTTTGCTTCAAGTATTGTCATCAAAAATAGAAGAAACTTTACAACTAGAATAAATGAGAGTTCCACATAAATGGGCACAGGTTCAAATTTGATGAATATAGTGGTGACCCACCAATGGCACGGCTCCACAGATCTTCGTAAAATTTGGAAAAATGGTAAATATAATGGGAAGGGTACACTGAACACAGTAACCGATATTCTCCCTAACAACTTTGAATTGCCCTAGTTTTGGGTCTTTGATTTGCAGATGCTTCGAATCGGAGGTCTCTTGATGGCTGGATGCCCCAAGTTGACTGTGCCTGACCGGATGCAGTTACTTTGTCATCATCCTTAACTTTTGCATAGACCGCCCTTGTGGGTTTTCAATCTATCAGGATAACTTTCTGTTTGATGTCTCTAATTTTGCCTGGACCGCCCTTTTCGGTTTTCAGTCCACCGAGACGCTCATTTTTGCCTAAGTCACCTTTTCAGGTTTGCGACTTATCGAGCTTTTTGATTTTTTTTTTGATTTGATTGATTTTTGTATATTTTGACAAAATATTTCTTGACTGCACCGGCATGCGGGTTTGTCAATATTTGTAGCCACAGGAGTCACTGCACATGGGTCTTCATGGTTAGGCATCCCATGTCCCTAGAGTCTGGTTGAAAAGACAATGTCTTTTTTAGTACAAGGTTTCTTGAAATCCACGGGGACGAACCTTCTCGTTGGAAGTTTGTTTAAACCTCTCTTGATATAGTTGTACAAGGCCGTCATGTTTTTAAGTTCGATCAAGTTTTGGATTTCAACAGGACTCCTATCAACGACACCTTGACGATCTCCATGTTGTATACTGAGGGAAGGAGGGGGGTTTTCTCCTGTTGAAGCGTACACTTGAGGTATGATGGTAGCATCTCGTGCCAGTCTTTGTAAGTGGATGTCCCTTTCTGGACACTCTTCTTGAATATTGTTTGTAGCTTCGACGGCTAAGATGCCCCAGTGCAAGAGAGATCTTGTCGGGAAACTCTTCATTCTCCTATTCTTCATCTCTGGACACAGGGAACTCAAAATGGGGAGAGAGTATAGAGTTAAAGTGTTCAACGGGTTTATTAATGTATGATTTGATTTTTGATTTTGACAAGTAAGTATAAGTTATGATTATGCAGTTATTTGAGAATGATTAAAGAGAATTGTTTTTGCTTTTTTGTATTACCATTTTTCCCGGAAAAGCACAAAATAAAATAAAGCAAAGTCGGGATCAAGACGACTTTGTATTGATGATGACAATTCATAAAGCAAAAACAGCCCTACACAAGTTTACTTTCGTCTCGGGCGGGACAAAAGGATTTTTGAAAAGCAGCGAACAACAAACATATTAAATGAGAAGATGAGTAGTAGAAAGAACATCGGCAGCGACCCGATCGCGGCTACACACTCGGATTCAAATTTTGAAAGGCAAGACATCGGCGTCGATTAACTTTTGGACCTCAATCTTCAAGGGGAAACAGTTCTCAACGTCATGACCTTGTGCCCCTTGATGGAAGGTGCAACAGAGATCAGGTCTCCAATGAGCCGACAATTTCTTAGGTATCGGCGGAGGTGGTCTAGTCTGGACAAGATTTTCCCTAAGCAAGGTGGGTAGCAGCTCCGCATATTTCATTGGGATTGGGTCAAACTGCAATGCCTTATGAGCCTGATTATGAGGGATATACTGTTGTCGAGGTCGTTGTTGATATTGTTCGGACACCGAGACAATTTGCATACCCGGATTCAGATCTTCGAAAGATAAGAGACCGACTTCGAACAACTTTTGAACCATTTTCTTCAGAGCAAAGCAATGCTCAATATCATGACCAGGTGCCCCTTGATGAAAAGCACAAGTGAGGTCAGCCTTATACCCTACTGGCAATCTTTCTGGCACTAGAGGAGGCACCGTGGTTTGTACCAACTTCTTTTCGAGCAGCTTTGGGAGCAAGCTGAAATCTCTCAAGCTTTTTAGGCCAGTGGATCATCATAGTCGGAATGTGCGCCGGAAAAGAAGTCCATACGCTTCTTCTTGTTAGCATATCGGTCGAGCAACCTGTCCTTCACAAGGAGAAGTTCATCCCTTTCGATCATTTGTCGTCTTTGCTTGATGATTTCACAATCTTTTTGTTCCAACTGTCCACTCATTGTTTCCATCTAGAGCATAGTTTCGTCGTACCTTGTAACACCCCGTTCCCAAAAATACGTAATTTAAATAAAGCAATCAGAGTTAAACCACAAACGGAGCATTACACTGCTTATATAACAATTCTTTAATAGAAGATAAACTATTAAACTTCAACAACCAACTTATAAAAACTGCAGCGGAATATTCTTTTCAACATAATTAATCCTCAACAAAGTCTTGGCACAAAGGCCTCATCAAAATAATTCAACAAAGACTACATCATCATGTCTCAACATTCGTTACATAGCAATGAAAATAATACAACAATCCCATCCCATACGCAACAGAGCCCTAGACATTGAGCCACCACCTACTACTCAGGATCACCTGCAAGTTACCCATACGAAGGGCAACATTTTCAAGCAGAAGGGGTGAGATTCACAATCAAAATAATATATATAAATAATTTATCAATTGAAATGAAACAACAACAATTCACCTCAACAACATTAAACAAATCATATATATATATATATATATATATATATATATAGTTATAACATTATCCTTGATTATCAACCATCCACTTATTTATAATTAATTTGCATCAACTTTATTTCATGATGACTACACACCGACACCAACTCAATATCAACGACACGTCAACAACAACGACGACTCACCCAATACAACAACTACGACGATGCAACAATGCACATGCATGTGGTACCAATATACAGGGCAGAAGCCCTCGCCGGAAATTGAATGGTTAAAGCATTCATCAGGACCTAAGTCCTCACCGCTTTGAACAACAAAGTGTTCCAGGACATGAGTCCTCCCGCTTTGAACGACAAGGCGTTCCAGGGCAAAGGCGTCACCTCTTTTTATGCATTATGCAATGGACTCCACTTGTGTATATCTACATACAACATCAACATCTGTGCCTAAATAGTTATGACACACTCCCCAACTGGACATCACGACCAAAACAACTTGACAACACGACGTACATATTTGTAATTAATTAAATATGCATAATTCCACATGATTTTCCATCTTTTATGATTTTCCACCACATAAAAATATTGAGTAAATTACACTCCCCTCCCCTCAAAGATGCTTGAAATACACTCCCCTCCCCTCTTATGTTAAAATATACAATTTCCTCCCTTGAAAAATAAAATTTACACTCCCCTCCCTTATAAGATGCTTGAATTACAACCCCCTCCCTTGATAATTAAATATACATTACACTTTAATCTATTTTAACATAAATAAATATTTTTATGATATATATTAATTTTAAACCACCCTTTAAGAAAAATTAATTCATTTCTTTATAATTTAAATGTTAATGATAATTAAATTTAAATATTTTGCTATTGATTTTATAATTTAGAGTTTAAAATTAACTTTTAAATAACCATGGTTTATTGTCGTTAGTAATTTTTCACATATTTTAATTTTATTTTGGCTTGTTTCATATTTTATAATAGGGTTTAAAACTACATGTTAATGAAATTGTGAATAAAAAATAGCAAAAAAATATGTATTCAATTTTTTATTATGTTAAAATAGACCTGCAATACTGTTATTTTCGAAGTGTATTAGATTATTATTTTTTTGCTAGATTATTAAAAATAAAAAAAATATATATTGAGGGAGTAAAGTGTAGATTTTAACATAAGAGGGGAGGGGAATGTAATTCAAGCTTTTCTTAGGGGAGGGAAATGTATTTTTCTCTAATATGTTTTGAATAAGAGGGGAGGGGAATGTATATTTTAACATAAGAGGGGAGGGGAGTGTAATTCAAGCATCTTTGAGGGGAGGGGAGTGTAATTTACTCAAAAATATTTAATAAATCCAATAAACATTTTAGGAAGTTCAGATTACAGTCCTAAAGCACCTAACAAAATTCACAAAATGGTCGTTCAGGACCAACTTCGCTTAAGCGAAGCACAGTTCGCTTGAGCAAACTCAAATGCCGTAAGTCAGGATGTTCCTCGCTTGAGGCTCGCTTGGCGTTCGCTTGAGCGACACTCACTTGCTACAGGTTCTGGGCAGATTTTGGGTTTCTCGCTTAAGCGACAGGAACTTCGCTTGAGCGAACCAAATGTCGTAAGTCAGGTTTTTGCTCGCTTGCAGCTCGCTTGACGCTCGCTTAAGCGAACTAACTTTCCAGAATTCAAGGCAACTACATGAATGCTCGCTTAAGCGACGGGAAGCTTCACTTAAGCGACGCATCATCTGTACAGTTTAAAACCTACGATTTTCAAAGCCCTTTTTCAACAAAAAACCCAATTTTGATCCCCCAATCACCCAAAATGATTTACAAAAACGTTTACAGGTCTTATATACATCATAGCACTCAAAACAACACAAAAGCTTAGAATCAACAACAAATTCAACAATATTTTCAACAATTCATCAAGTTCTCAAAACCTAAACAAAAACAGACAAATTCAATCCAATTTTCAGAATCATGTATATATATTAAAATTGAATGCTAGCCTCACCCTTACCTAATTAGATGAACAACTACAACAATTTAATCTCCCCTCTAGGCAAATCCTTCTTTGTTCTTGGTTCTTCCCCTTTCTCCCAAAAAGCTTGTTTCTTCTTACTGTACGTGAAAATATTTTCTTTTTGGCTTTCTATTTCCTAACTCCCCCTTATTTCCTTAACTCCCTTCTTATTACACTTAACTCCCTCTAAATTCTATTAACTCATAATAACTCCCAACATTTAAATAAATACTATTTTCTTACTTATTTCTATTAAATAATAAAACAACCATATATTCACATATCAATTAAATACTATATAATAAAATAGTAACACTCCACATATCACAAGGATTAACCAAAAATCATATAAAATACTCAAAAGTAATTAAAATAAATAAATAAAACTAGAGTGTTACAACTCTCCCCAACTTAGAGAATTTCGTCCTCGAAATATTACCTCAAACAAACAACTCTGGATAAGACTCCAGCATCTTACTCTCCAGCTCCCAAGTTAAACTTTCACCAGTTACTCCACCCTAAACAACTTTCACCAAAGGTATCTCTTTGCCCCTCAACTGCTTCACCTTACGATCTTCAATCCTCAAAGGCAAAGTCTCAACTGTAAGCTTATCCCTAACTTGCACATCATCTCTAGGAATAACATGCGAAGGATCCACTACATACTTCCTTAGCTGCGACACATGGAACACATCATGCAGATTCGAAAGATGTGGTGGCAAACCAACTCTATATGCCACTGTTCCAACTCTCTCTGATATCTGGTACAGACCAATAAACTTCGGAGTCAACTTCTTAGCTTTCAACGCACGCCCAACACCCGTCATAGGAGTAACCCTCAAGAACACATGATCACCCTCCTGAAACTCAAGGGCCTTTCTACGCTTGTCATGGTAACTCTTCTGACGATCCTGCGATGCTTTAATATGTTCTCTGATCATCTTAACCTTCTCTATAGTCTGATGAACCAAATCTGGTCCCAACACCACACTTTCTCCCGACTCAAACTAACACAAGGGAGTTCTGCACCTCCGACCATACAAAGCTTCAAACGGTGCCATACCAATACTCGAATGGTAGCTATTGTTGTATGTGAACTCTATCAACGGGAGGTGACTATCCCAAGCTCCACCTTGTTCAAGCACACACACTCTCAGTAAATCTTCCAAAGATTGGATCGTCCTCTCCGACTGACCATCTGTCTGCGGATGATAAGCTGAACTCAACCTCAACTTCGAACCCAAAGCATCTTGCAAACTCTTCCAGAATCTAGAAGTAAACCTCGAATCTCTATCCGACACAATACTTGACGGGACACCATGCAACTTCACAATGTCTCGAATATAAATCTCCGCCAACTGAGCTACAGGAAAAGTAATGTTTATAGAAATAAAGTGCGCCGACTTTGTCAACCTATCTACAACAACCCAAATGGCATCATGCCCTCTTAGAGTACTCGGCAAACTTGTTACAAAATCCATGGAAATGTTGTCCCACTTCCACTCAGGTACATCTAACGGTGTTAACAGCCCTGCAGGCTTCTGATGCTCAACCTTAGACTTCTGACAAGTCAAACATGCATACACAAACTAAGCAACATCTCGTTTCAATCCAGACCACCAAAACAATTTCTTCAAGTCATGATACATCTTAGTAGCTCCCGGATGAATACTTAAACTACTTCAGTGACTTTCCTCTAAAATTAACTTTTTCAAATCATCGTTATCAGGGATACAAATTCTTCCTCTGAATCTTAGCACACCCAGATCATCAACTTTAAAGTCACTATTCTCAGTTTCATTACCAGCAACCATCAAATCAACAAGCTTGACATCCACTTGTTGTGCTTCTCGGATACTATTCCATAAATCATTATTAATCTTTAGCATCCTCAATTGTACACTCTGAGGTGTCAACTCACAGACGAGACTCAAGTCTCTAAACTGTTCTAGCAATTCAAATTCTTTCACCATCATAGCAGACATATGCAACGTCTTTCTGCTCAAAGCATCAGCGACTACATTAGCTTTACCCGGATGGTAATTCAAGCCAAAATCATAATCCTTCAACAGCTCTAACCATCTCCTCTGCCTCATGTTCAATTCTTTCTGATCAAATAAATATTTTAAACTTTTATGATCACTAAATACTTCAAATCTGGAACCATACAAATAGTGCCTCCAAATTTTCAAAACAAATACCACCGCAGCCAACTACATAGGCTTAAAATTAATGAAACTTAGTCCCACCTTTACCTTAGAATGATGAAATTGCAGCTCTCCCTTTGTTTTTTCTCTTCTCTGGTTTTCTCCTTTTTTTCCAAAACTGTTTCACGTAAAAACTATTCTGACCTAATTTTCTCCTATTTATCTCTTCTCACCTATTTTATTTTATTTACTCTTACTCCTCTAAACTCTCCAAATTCTCAAAATAGCCCCCCAACTTAATATTTATTTTATTTTCAAATCTCATTCTATTAAATAATAAAATAAGTCTCTTAATAATTTCACAACACATCACATAATTCTTCACATCACATAAATCATATATTTATATTCCAAACTCAACAAATAAATCAAATAATTAAAGAGGGCGTTACAACTCTCCCCAACTTATAGGATTTTCGTCCTCGAAAATGTACCTTATGCAAACAACTCTGGATAAGACTCCAACATCTTATTCTCTAGTTCCCACGTTAAACTTTCACCTGCCGCTCCTTCCCAAACGACCTTCAAAAGAGGTATCTCCTTGCCTCTCAACTTCTTCACTTCACGACCTTCAATCTCACTGGTAAGGTCCCAACCGTAAGGTTATGTCTAACTTGCACATCATCTCTTTGGATCACATGAGATGGATCTGGAACATACTTCCAAAGTTGCGACACAAGAAAACTGATGCTAATCGGAATAAATTGAGCCGATTTCATCAATCTGTCTACTATCACCCAAATAGCGTTGTTCCCTCTCGGAGTATTCGGCAAACTCATCACAAAATCCATGGATATACTATCCCATTTCCACTCTGGTACATCTAAAGGTGTCATCAACCCAGCGGGTTTCTGATGCTCAACTTTTGACTTCTGGCAAATCAAACATGAATATACAAACTATGCCACATCATGTTTCAATCCAGACCACCAAAACAACTTTTTCAAGTCATGGTACATCTTGGTAGCTCTCGGATGAATGCTCAAGCTACTTCTGTGACTCTCTTCAAGAATCATCTTCTTCATCTCATCATTGTCATGAATACAAATTCTACCTCGGAATCGCAACACTCCTTGATCATCGACTTTAAAGTCACTATCTTCTGTCTGATTCTCACCAATAAACAAGTCTACAAACTTTACATCCTCTTTTTGTGCTTCCTTAATACTATTCAGAAATTCACTATCAATCTTCCGCATTCTTAGCTTTACACTCTTGGGTGACAATTCGCAGACTAAACTCAAATCTCTAAACTGTTCAAGCAACTCAAACTCCTTCACCATCATAGCAGACATATGTAACGTCTTCCTACTTAAGGCATCTGCGACAACATTAGCCTTGCCTGGATGATAATTCAACCCAAAATCATAATCTTTCAACAGTTCTAGCCACCTTCGCTGCCTCATATTCAATTCCTTTTGGTCAAACAAATACTTTAGACTTTTATGATCACTGAACACCTCAAATCTCGAACCATACAAGTAATGTCTCCAAATCTTAAGCACAAATACCACTGCAGCTAATTCAAGATCATGAGTAGGATAATTTCGTTGATGAATCCTCAATTGTCTCGACGCATAAGCAACTACTTTATTATCCTGCATAAGCACACCACCTAAGCCCAACTTGGACGCATCACAATACACAACGAAAGGTTCATCGGACTTTGGTAGTATCAAAACTGGAGCCGTCGTCAACCGCTTCTTCAATTCGTTAAAACTGTTCTCACACTGAACATCCCACACAAAAGCTTTACCTTTACAAGTCAACTAAGTTAACGGAGGTGCTAACTTTGAAAATCCTTCTATAACCTTGCGGTAATAACCTGCCAAACCCCAAAAGCTTCTAACCTCGGTAACTGACTTAGGAGTCTCCCATTGTCATACCGCATCAACTTTAGACGGATCTACAACAATACCACTACCTGAAATAACATGGCCAAGAAAACTTACTTCATTCAACCATAATTCCCACTTTGACAACTTAGCATACAACTTCTTCTCTTTCAGCACTTGCAAAACAATCTTCAAATGCTCAGCATGTTCCTTTTCAGTCTTAAAGTATATCAAAATATCATCGATAAACACAACCATGAAGCGATCTAAGTAAGCATGGAAAGTTCTATTCATGTATTCCATAAACACACCAGGTGCATTAGTAACAGCAAAAGGCATCACGGTATACTCGTAATGGCCGTAACGCGTCCTGAACGCCGTCTTCTGCATATCTTCATCTTTTACCTTAATCTGATGATAGCCCGATCTCAAGCCAATCTTGCTAAACACACGTGCACCCACTAGCTGATCCATCAAATCATCAATTCTTGGAAGTAGATACCTATTCTTTATCGTCACTTTGTTCAACTGTCGATAGTCAATACATTACCTCATACTACCATCTTTCTTCTTAACCAACAACACCGGCGCTACCCAAGGTGAAACACTTGGTCTTACAAACTTCTTATCAAGCAAATCTTCCAACTGTTTCTTCAACTCAGCCAACTCAGAAGCCGACATACGGTAAGGAGTCATAGACACAGGCTTCGTTCCTGGAATAAGATCAATTGAAAATTCCACATCTCTTTCCGACGGCACATCAGGGATTTCTTCAGGAAAAACTTTTGGGAAATCACACACAACTTATAGCTTATCAATTACAACTTGATTCTCAACAGACAAGGATGCCATCAAGGAAAACATCAAAATTCCATCACGTTCTAACTGCTTCAGCACTTAGTAGACAAGAACTCTGCTCCACTTTCTTCTTCGGCAGAAGAAAAATACACCAACTTACTAAAACAATTAATATGAACATGATTGTACTCCAACCAGTTCATTCCTAGGATTACATCCATTCCACTCAACAGTAAACAAACCAAATCAATTTCAAAATCTCGACCAAACATAGACAAAGGACATCTCAAACACACAAGAGAAGTAGTTACCGAACCCTTAGCTGGAGTTTCGACAACCATTTCCCCATTCATATCAGACATAGCAAGACCCAACTTAGAAGCACAATCAATAGCAATAAAACAATGTGTAGGACCAGTATCAATAATAGCAATTAAAGGAGTACTATCAAAGTAACATGTACCTCTAATCAAACGATCCTCATTCTATGTTTGCGTACCAGTCAAAGCAAACACCCTCCCACTAGTCTGAGCCTTCTTAGGCTTCTTGCACTGCGAACCGATATGACCTTCTTCATTGCAATTAAAACACACCACATCATTATACTTACATTCCGTAACAGTATGTCCTTTCTTACCACAACGGAAACACCATTTCACCTCTCCAGTACAAGCATTACTCTTATGGCCCTTCTCACCACAAGTATAGCAAACAATCTCAGCAGTAGTATCTTTCTTTCCAGGCCTCCTCTCATCATTCACTCTTTGTTTTCCCTTATTAGCAGGAGCATTGTAGGGCTTTGGACGACTTTGCTAGCCCTTTCCTTTCCTCTCATTCACAACCTTGTAATGAGCCTTAATATCCTCCTCATAAATTCTACAACTGCTTACCAGCTCTGGAAAGTTTCGGATCTTCTGATACCCAATAGCCCGCTTAATCTTAGCACGCAAACCATTCTCAAATTTGATGCACTTGGAGAACTCAGCAGTCTCAGCAGTGTAGTGTGGATAAAACTTAGCCAGCTCCACAAACTTTGCAGCATACTCGGTCACGGACATATTACCCTGCTTCAGCTCAAGAAACTCGATCTCTTTCATCCCACGAACATCTTCCGGAAAGTATCTATCTAGGAACTCCCTTCTAAACACAGCCTAATTAACAACTCCACCTCCTTGTTCTAGTGTTGGTAGGATACTCACCCACCAATCATCAGCTTCCTCTGCTAACATATGCATACCAAAACGCACCCTCTGAACCTCATTGCACTGCATGACCCAGAAAATCCTCTCAATCTCTTTGAGCCACGTCTGAGCTCCATCTGGGTCGTACCTTCCTTTGAAAGTAGGCGGATCATTCCTCAGAAAAGTCTCCAAATCTTAACCTCGGGATTAACACCAGCATTAGCATTAGGTTGTTGCCCCATAGCTTGAGCCACAGCTTCCAATGCAGCAGCAATAGCAGCATCATTTCTTCCAGCCATCTTAGTTCTCTGCATAGCATGTAACAATCAGTATGACACAACAGTATATCAACTGATACACGACACTACAAGACTCATCTATTTGGCCGGACGGACCAACCTGCTCTGATACCAATTGTAACACCCCGTTTTCCGAACATAAAAAATTTCGTAATAAAAATCAGAGTATTTCAACGTAAACGGAATGTCACACTTCTTTCATAGAATCTTAAACGAAAATAAATAAACATTTATCCTGCTAAAATCAACAATATATCGTTTAAAACTTCGCAGCGGAATTATTTCAATAATCTAAAACATCCTTCGGCACGAGGGCCTCATCATAAAATCTCACAAAATCAACTTAACAACAATTCATGAAAAATGATAAAAGAATACGTAAAGAATATAAGTCATAACAAAATTCCCATCCCGTTACGTATCAGAGCACCTAAAGACACACGTGAGAAAATCCACTCACGACCGCGACTATCTTTGATTACCTGCAAGTTACCCATGTAAAAGACAACATTTTCTAGCAGACGGGGTGAGATTTCACAAACAATAATGTTAAGCATATAATTCATCAATTACAGTTAACAACATAAACATCATCAATTCATCACATTTAGCAACAGATGCATTCATAAATAATTCATCTTAATTCATTCAAAAACTCACAATCAAAACAACTTAACAACTTAGCAACTTAGCAACTCATGGTTAACATCTTATCAACAATGACTTGACTCGACTATGCAACTTAAACTTCTTAATCAATGCATGTGGTACCATCCAGGGTATGAGCCCTCATCATAAGAGCATAAATACACTCACAACGCATAACCCCTCAACATAAAGAGCAAAAGGTCACAGGGCATAATCCCTCATCATAAAGAGTAAAAGCTCACAGGGCATAAGCCCCCAACGGAATGAGTATGCATGGACTCAACATCTTACATCTTAAACATCTTAGACAACACATCACGACTTGAAATCTTAGACAACTTAATCATATAATTGATATAAAATCAATCAAAAGAGATTTGCATATCAATTCAAAGCTACTGGAAATATAATTCATATACCAGCAATTCACATGTTTATATCAAAACTCAATTCAAAACAAAACCAAACTTTGGCAGTCAGGTATAGTACAACTCGCGAGGCGAGGTCATCTGCTCGCGGTGCCAAGCTCACATAAAAAACTACTCGCGAAGCAAGAAAAGCTACTCGCCTAAGGCGAACAAAATTGGGCAGCTACGACTTTGTGACCATTTTTTGCCAAAAATCCCATTTTTAACTTTCCTACGTCCAATTTTAATCTAAAAACTTGCCTAATAATTCTTATACGTGTTAAGACACTCGAGGCCATCTAAAACTTAACCCAAAACGTTAATTCACGAAAAGTCATGTTTTCTCAATGGTCAACTCGCTACGGTGAGTGGTCTGCACACAAAGCGAGCAACAACGTGTTACTCGCGAGGCGAGGGAAGTTTACTCGCGAAGTGAGCGATGAAGGGCGTCACTCGCGAGGCGAGGATCATTACTCGCGAGGGCGAGCGATGAATGACAGCACGGGCAGAATCCAGAATTTCATTAAAACTCACCAATTCTCATGGTTCTAACCTTAAAACCGATTCCAATTACTATCCTATGGATTATCTAAGGTCTGTACACAGTTTTTACATCAATTCTACGGTTCTACATCATCTAATCATCAATTTCTCTCATAACCCTAATTTTCCATATCCTTAAAAACTAAACCTAATCATGTTAATTGCAATCATCAGAATCATAGGCTTAAAATTAATGAAAGTTAGTCCCACCCTTACCTTAGAATGATGAAATCGCAGCTCTCCCCTTGTTTTTGCTCTTCTCTGGTTTTCTCCCATTTTCCAAAACTGTTTCACATAAAAACTATTCTGACCTAATTTTCTCCTATCTTATCTTATTTACTCTTACTCCTCTAAACTCTCCAAATTCTCAAAACAGCCCCTCAACATAATATTTATTTTATTTTCAAATCATATTCTATTAAATAATAAAATAAGTCTCTTAATAATTTCACAACACATCACATAATTCTTCACATCACATAAATCACATAAATCATATATTTATATTCCAAACTCAACAAATAAATCAAATAATTAAAGAGGGTGTTACACCCTCCATCAAGTTTGAAGAAATCTTTGTTCCTTCATGTCAGACTCAAGCTTGATTGCTGCATCTGGCTTAATCAGCTTCATGTTGGCCAGTATAGTTCCATTGATGATCTTTCCAGTCACAGTTCCAAGCATGTCATCACTGAAACCTCTAGTTTCACTGAGACCTCTCAACAGACCTCCTTGATAAAATACTTCTGAGATAAGCCTCCCATAGGGTATCCAGGTCCTTTTGTTTGTTTGGCTTTCTGTAAGTGCTTTCACCATATGCTTGAAAATGTATTTGGGCACATTGGCTTTCTCTTTCTTCAGGAAGAAGTGGAGAAATACCCTGTGCTCCAGTGATGGCTGATCAGAACCGCCTCCGTTTGGTAGCAGATTCTCATTTTGGATCTTCAGCATCATCTTCTTCTCCATTGATAGACTGTTGTATGATCCTTTCTTTTTGGTGTTGAACATGGTCTCATTGACCACTTCATTCCAGGGGCTCTTTTTGTTGTTGTCTTGCCCATCCTTGAAGTTCCCTTCTGATGTCCTCCCAATCACATAGGCTATTGTTTCTTGATTGATGAAGATAGGGACTCCCATGATACTTGACCTAATTTATGTATCCACAAAGGGTTCCAAACCCTTCTCTTGTCTTGATTTTCCTTCCAGTGAAGGATCTATGAGAACTTTTTGATCTTCTTCAAGCTTGGCAGCTTTCTTATCATACATTAAAGCTCTTATCCATAAGTGCTTTACTAGGCTTTCATATGTAGGACCATTTAACATACTAAAGTAGCTTCCCAAATCTTGAGCTTCGTAGTAGTCAACAATGTCACACCCATGTTGAATCAGTGATGCAAAATCTACAGGCCTTTCCACCTGAACTGTTAGATCCCATTCTTCTAAGGACTATGTTCTTCCCTTGATTACATATGTTGGTGCTTCTTGATTGGATGAAGTTCCTTGAACAGATTCTTGTACGACTGAGCTTGAAGTTGCCATTGATTTAAGATGATGAAACTTTTTAGGGTTCTAAGTGTTTTCAGTTTTGGAAAAGAGAGAGCTTTGTTTGCAGAGAGAGAGTTTAAAATTCGAAAGTGTAGGAAGTGAAGTGAGAAGTGTGTGAGTGATTGAGTGTCTTGAGTAAAACGATTTCAATTCAGAGGGGACAAACAAACATAGCATTAATGACAGTTGGCGGCACGAGGATAGTACATTCAAAGCATAAACATCATCATTGCCCTTTTAGTTACACACCAATACAAACAAGCCAAGTTGGCAAACTTCAGATGTGTTGTCTAGTTAAGTGAGACAGGTGTTGCCAGAAGCAACTCCAGTAATTCCACTAACTTCCACTATTCAGAAGCACAAAATCCAGCTACTGAAGTTAAGATGTTGACGTCATCTTCAGAAGCACATTTTCCTCAGACTCTCAATTAAGAGCTTCTGATGGACCATAGCTTCTGAAGTTACTTCATAACCTAACTTCTAGTTCAGGAGCAAGCAATTTCAATCAGACACAAAATGCATGTTCAAATTTTTCTTTATAAAATCAAATCTTTCAATAGTTAAAGGTTTAGTGAATATATCAGCTCACTGATGTTCAATATCAATGAATTGAATATCAAGAACCACTTTTTGAACATAGTCTCTAATAAAATGGTTTTTGATTTCAATATGCTTGGCTCTAGAATGTAGAATTGGATTCTTTGACAAACAAATAGCAGCAGTATTATCACAACAGATGGGAATATTGTTAGCACTAATCTGATAGTCTTCTAACTGATGTTTCATCCAGAGTAGTTGTGTACAACGTAACACCCCGTTCTCCCGACGTAAAATTTTCTTAAATAAAATCAGAGTAATCACATACGGAATGTCACATTTTACAAAAATCATCTCATATATGAATAAATAATAATTTATTCTTCAAAAGTAGTCATCGCAATAATTCAAAACTTTGCAGCGGAATAACATAAAATCTTGGCACACAGGCCTCCTCACAACGTCTCATAAAAATTTCAAATAATATTCATAGTCATGAAAATCGTAAAAAAAGCAATACGCAAGGAATAGAAAACATAAGCAAGTTCCCCATCCCGATACGTATCAGAGCACCTATGACTCAACCGAGGATGGTCCTCACACGACAGCATCTAATCTTGATTACCTGCAAGTTACTCATACGAAGAGCAACATTTTCAAGCAGAAGGGGTGAGATTCACAAAATAATTATATTAAACATATAACTCAACAATTATAATTAACAACAACATCATCACATAAACACATCACAAAAAGTAGCATTTAGCATCACAAACATCATCATAATAGACGTCGCAAAAAATAGCATTTAGCATCATAAGCAACATCATAAATCATCATCATAGGCATCTTAAACGACTCGACTCGACTCGACAATGCAACTTCACTTGACTATGCAACTCTAACATCTTAAATGCATGTGGTACCAATCCAAGGCATAAGCCCTCGTCGCTTTGAGCATAAATACACTCCCAGGGCATAAGCCCTCGTCGCTAGTGAGCAAAAACTCCAGGGCATAAGCCTTCGTCGCTGGTGAGTAAAAACTCCAGGGCATAAGCCCTCATCTCTGAATGAGTATGCATGAGACTCAACACATTATAACTTAAACAATTTAACATCTTAAACGTCGCAAACATCACAAACTTCATGGACCGACACATGCAACATTATTTATATGTAAACAGTAACATGGCAGCAAGCAAATCACAGGATAAGACAGCATGTAACACTCTAATTTCTATTTTATCATTTTTGATTGTTTTTAAATATTTTATTTAATTTTAGAGGATTTATGTGGTGTTGGATATTTGGTTCTTTGATTAATGTTATTTATATGATATTGGGAGGTTATTTATTTATTTAATAAAATGAGAAGGAATAATATTTATTTAGAATTATGGGGGTTGTTGAGAATTAATAGTAATTAGTGGGAGTTAAATGAAATGAAAGGGAGTTAAGGAAAGAATAGAGAGAGAAAGGGAAATAGAAAGTCAGTATAGCATTTTTCACGTATCAGTAAGAAAAACAGAGCTTTTGGGAGAAAGAGAGAGAAAACCAAGAACAAGGGGGAAATTGCTAGAGGAGAGCTTGGATTGCTGTAATTGTTCATCTGAATTAAGGTAAGGGTGAGGCTAGCTTTCAATTAGTAATATATATATATATGAATTCTGAAATTGGATTAAATTGTTGTTCTTGAGTTAGGGTTAGAAAAGCATGATAGAATTGCAAAGATGTTGTGAATTATGTTGTTGGGTGCATGTTTCTGAGTTGTTTTGGTTGTTGTGTTGCAAATAGAACCTGTAAACATTTTTGTAATTCAATTTGGGGTTTGGGTGATTGAAAATTGGGTTTTTGGAGTGAAAGCTGGTCTGTTTCCGTAGGTTTGTCCACATTCCATCGTAGTACGATGCTGGGAAATCGTAGTACGATTTTTCCAGTAGCAAAAATGACTTTTTTCAGCACATTCCATCGTAGTTCGATGCCTTGAAATCGTAGTACGATTTTCAGTGAACAGCATCCCCTATTTTTCGTATTCTTGCGTCTTTTTCACCCATTTCTGTTCCGAACTGGCTTTTCGTGTAAACATGAAAGTTGTAGATAATTGAGTTAGCTTTCTAATGGCTTTGGTTTGACTTGAAAATGATGTTTAAATTTTGAGTTATGATGAAAATAGTCCAAGTGGGTCTCTAGAAAACTTTAAGAAAACTTAGCACAACTTATTCCAAGTTTGTCCAAAAACTTATGGTTGGTTTCCCAACTTCAAACTTAAGTATTAGGGATTTAGTTGAGGTGTTTTATGAGTATTTGGCCTATGTCTTATTGATCAAACTTGATTTGCTTTTGAAGGATGTTTTGGACCTTGATATGAATGTAATTGATTAATGTATATGTTGCTATTGTTGTTGATATGTTGGAATATATATGTTTATATATGTACAATTATATACGGTGTATCGTTGTTCCCGTTGTTGATGTTGTTGAGTCGTGTTGTCCAAGTTGGGGAGTGTGTCATAAGTATTAGGCACAGATGTTGATGTCGTAGTAGATGTGTTGTCATTGTTGTTGGGTTGTATGCGGATATACACCATTGAGTTGTTGATGTTGTATGTTGATATACACAAGTGGAGTTCATTGCATAATGCATAAAAGCGGGAGGGATTTTGCCCTGGAACGCCTTGTCGTTCAAAGTGGGAGGACTTATGTCCTGGAACACCTTGTTGTTCAAAGCGGAGAGGGCTTTTGCCCTGGAACGCCTTGTCGTTCAAAGCGGGAGGACTTATGTCCTGGAACACCTTGTTGTTCAAAGCGGAGAGGGCTTTTGCCCTTGAACGCCTTGTCGTTCAAAGCGGGAGGACTTATGTCCTAGAACACCTTGTTGTTCAAAGCGGTGAGGGCTTTTACCCTGGAACGCCTTGTCGTTCAAAGCGGGAGGACTCATGTCCTAGAACACTTTGTTGTTCAAAGCGGTGAGGGCTCTGCCCTGTATTTTGGTACCACATGCATATTGCATTAGTTGTTGTTGTTGTTGCATCGTTGTAGTCGTTGAGTTGGTCGAGTTGATGTTGTCATTGGTTGAGTAGTTGTTGATGTTGATGAGTCGTTGAGGTTGAGGTGGTTGTTGATTTGTTGTCGATGATGTGGTTGATTGCTTAATATAAATTAAAGGTTGCAAATCTAATGTGAAATGAAGTAGTTGTTGATGATAATGTTGATGCTTTTGGTGTTGTTGTTGTAAATCAATTATAATTGATGTAGTTGCTGTTGATGAATGGTAATGCCATGTAAATATGGATTTAATAATGTTTGTTGCTATGATTGCTGTTGTTTTAATTCAAGTTGATGAATTACATATATATTATTTTTGATTGTGAATCTCACCCCTTCTGTTGGAATTGTCGCCTTGTGGGCAAGTGCAGATTTCCAAGGCTAGTAGGATGTTGGCTAAAGTGTCGTAGGGCTCTGATACGTAACGGGATGGGGAAAATGTTGTTTTGTTTCTTTCATTCCTTTATGTATCGAATTTTGAACATGTTGTTGGATTTTAAGTTGAGGAATAATATTTTATTATGTTGAGGCCTTTGTGCCAAGAATTCTGTTGAAGTTGAATGATGATGATTTTGAAAGAAATATTTCCGCTGCAGATTTTTATAAGAATGATTTTGTTGGCATTTAAATAGTTTTATATTCTATTTAATAAATTTTGAAAAGCAGATGTAATACTCCGTTGATGTTGACTCTGATTATATTATCATTATTACGTTGTTTTGGGAAACGGGGTGTTACACAGCATCATTGCAAACATCATCTCAAAACATCACATATACTTCATATATACACTTTTCATATGATTCATATAATACACATATGTTCCATTGATCATCATCAATAACTCAAATCATCATATAACATCATTACAGATTGTATTACACAGTATTGAAAGCCTCTTATACTACCCCAAGTTCATTTCTCAAGGTCTTGTGCGAAAACAGATCGCAACAGAAAGGGCATGACATTCTACCACAACTCGCTGTGGCGAGTGGAATTGCTCGCCTCGCAAGTAATTACGGGTCATACTCGCTATGGCGAGTTGGATTGCTCGCCTCGCGAGCGTTCAGGTACTACTCGTCGTGGCGAGTTGGGTTGCTCGCCTCGCGAGCGATGAATGTTTGACTCGCCGTGGCGAGTTGATTAGCTTGCCTAGGCGAGCGATGAAAGCAGGTTACGAACTCTGCGAAAATTCTCACCAAAAATCCCAAATTTCATCACTTTAATCATTAAAACTCTCTAAATATCAACACTATGGTTATTCTAGGTTCTGTATTCAATTTCTACATCTGTTTCACAGTTTTACAGCATCAATTCACTAATTTCTCATTTTAACCTACTTTTTCAATTCTCTAAAAATCAACCCTACACTTGTTAATCATAAATTAGAAGAGTTACCGATTAATATAATTGAATTGCTAGGCTCACCCTTACCTTAGTTATGTAGAAATCGCAGCTCCTAGGTCTCTTCTCCTCTCTAGCCTCTTTTCTCCCTTTTTTCTCCAGAAACGTACGTACTGAGTTTTTTTCTCTTAACCTAATTTTCCCTATTTATACTCCCAACAAATCTTATCTTATTTACTCTTTCTCCCACATAATTCTCTAAAATCTCAAAACTACCCCACATCTCTATATTTATTTTATTTTCAAATCTTATTTTATTAAACAATAAAATAAGTCACCACGTCACATAAATCACTAAAATCACATAAAAGTCACTTAAATCTTATTCTCCACATCTCCTAAAATATATAAAAATATATCTAGACTCTTCAATTAAATTAAATAATTAAATAATTAAAATAATCTAATGTGGGCGTTACAACTCTCCCCAACGTATAAGATTTTCGTCCTCAAAAATTTACCGCAAGCAAACAACTCTGGATAAGATTCCATCATCTTACTCTCAAGCTCCCACGTCAAGCTTTCACCAGTGACTCCGTCCCATACGACTTTCACGAGAGGTATCTCTTTGCCTCTCAAACGCTTCACTTCACGACCTTCAATCCTCACTGGTAAGGTCTCAACCGTAAGGTTATCTCTGACTTGCATATCATCTCTCTGGATCACATGAGATGGATCCGGAACATACTTCCGAAGTTGCGACATGTGAAACATATCGTGCAAATTCGAAAGATGCAGTGGTAAACCCACTCAGTACGCCACCGTTCCAACTCTTTCCGATATCTGATACGGACCAATAAACTTCGGAGTCAACTTCTTTGACTTCAACGCACGACCAACACCGGTCATAGGAGTAACTCTTAGAAACACATGATCTCCCTCTTGAAACTCAAGGTCTTTCCTCCGCTTGTCTTGATAACTCTTTTGTCGACTCTGCGACGCTTTCATCTTCTCTTGGATCATTCTTACCTTCTCGGTAGTCTGTTGAACAATTTCTGGTCCTAAAACCACATTCTCACCTGACTCAAACCAACACAACGGAGTTCTGCATCTCCGACCATACAAAGCCTCAAAAGGTGTCATTCCAATACTCGAATGGTAACTGTTGTTGTACGTGAACTCTATCAACGGAAGATGACTATCCCAAGTCCCTCCTTGCTCAAGTACACAAACTCTCAACAAATCTTCCAACGACTGAATCGTCCTTTCCGACTGACCATCTGTTTGCGGATGATAAGCCGAACTCAACCTCAACTAAGAACCTAAAGCCTCTTGCAAACTCTTCCAAAATCTAGAAGTAAATCTCGGATCTCTATCTGATACGATGCTCAAAGGAACACCATGCAGCTTCACTATGTCTCGAATATAAATCTCTGCCAACTGAGCTACAGGAAAGGTGATATTAATCGGAATAAAATGAGCCGACTTCGTCAATCTATCAACAATCACCCAAATCGCGTCATTCCCTTTAGGAGTATTTGGCAAACTCATTACAAAATCCATGGATATACTATCCCATTTCCACTCTGGCACATCCAAAGGTGTCATCAATCCAGCAGGTTTCTGATGCTCAACCTTCAACTTCTGACAAATCAAACAAGAATAAACAAACTGTGCCACGTCACGATTCAATCCAGACCACCAAAACAACTTCTTCAAATCATGATACATCTTGGTAGCTCCCGGATGAATACTCAAGCTACTTCCGTGACTCTCTTCAAGAATCATCTTCTTCATTTCATCATTGTCAGGAATGCAAATTCTACCTCGGAATCTTAACACTCCTTGATCATGACTTTAAAGTCACTATCTTTAGTCTGATTACTAGCAACCAATAAGTCTACAAACTTAACATCTTCTTTCTGCGCCTCTTTAATACTCTTCAAGAAGTCACTATCAATCTTCAGCATCCCCAGCTTTACACTCTGAGGTGTCCTTTCACAGACTAAACTCAAATCTCTAAACTGTTCAAGCAACTCAAACTCTTTCACCATCATAGCAGACATATGTAAAGTCTTCCTACTTAAGGCATCTGCAACCACATTAGCTTTGCCCGGATGATAATTCAAACCAAAGTCATAATCTTTCAACAATTCAAGCCACCTTCGCTGCCTCATATTCAATTCCTTCTGGTCAAATAAATACTTCAAGCTCTTGTGATCACTGAACACTTCAAATCTCGAACCATACAAGTAATGTCTCCAAATCTTAAGCACAAAAACGACTGCAGCTAATTCAAGATCATGAGTAGGATAATTTCGTTCATGAATCCTCAACTGTCTTGATGCATAAGCAACCACTTTACCATCTTGCATAAGCACACCACCTAAACCCAACTTGGACGCATCACAATACACCACAAAAGGTTCGTCGGACTTCGGCAACATCAAAACTGGAGCCGTCGTCAAATGTAACACCCCAAAATCCCAACATAAAAAAATTTCATATATTATCAGAGTTAAACCCATATTCAGGATGTCACATTTCATAAAAATCACTAAACAACAATGAATAATATTTTATTCTTCATCAAAATATTCAATGTAACAGCGGAATTATAAACTCAAAATATTCTTTTAAGTAAATCTTGACACAAGGCCACATCAACGTCTCAAAAGGTTCAACAACCATTTTAAAGTCATAAATAGTTCATAGAAAATACGTAAAAGAATAGAAACAACGACAAAGTCCCATCCCGTTACGTATCAGAGCATCCTAAGACACCACACACAACGGATTCCTCACATATACGCACCTAAGCTTGATTACCTGCACTTGCCCACAAGGCGGCAATTCCAACAGAAGGGGTGAGAAACACAATCAATAATATATATCATGTAATTCAATAATTAATGATAAACCACATAAAATCATCACTTCAATCACATCGTAAATAGATAGTATTTAACATAAACACATCACAATTCATCACATTTATTCACTTTAACAACATCACAAAATCATCTTCACATCATCACTTAAACAACATCACAAACGACACGACTCGACAATGCAACTCTACACTTAGACATCATGCATGTGGTACCATTATTTTAAGCATTAATATGCTTCACCGCCACTTTGAGCAAAAGCTCCATCGCCACTTTGAGCAAAAGCTCCATCGCCACTTTTATGCATATGCAATGGACTCACACTTATAACTTAAATAAGTTAAACAACTTAACACTGACTTCGACAACAATAATAATTGTGCCTAAACTCTTTAAGACTCCCTCCCAAACCTTGACGTTGACAAGGACTTCTCTCCACAATATTCTTGATTTGTCACCTAACTTCATAAATTCATATCAAATTATTCGCAAGGTATTTTTGTGTCAAACCAACGCCATTGGAAAGACAATTCAACTATCTACAACTTTCGCGTTTACAACTAAGGCCAATTCTGTGCCAATCAATACCAGTTTTTATTTCAAATTCGGGTACAAAAACTGAAATTTCACTGTGACCTACGTATAGTAATTTGACGATAATTTAAGTTCTAAGAATGATTTTGAAGTCAAACCAAAGCCATTAAAAAGCTAACACAATTATCTACAACTTTCATGTTTACACCAAAACCCAGTTCAAAATAGAAACATGTGAAAAAGGCGCAAGAACATGAAACAGGAGATGCTGTCACTGTGCAGCTCTCGGGAAAAGTGACATTTTCCACCCAAAAATCCCATTTTTAATCCCTTAATCACCCCAATGTATTTGAAATCTTGTTTACAGATCATATATGCAGCAAAGGAGTCAAAACAACATACAATTGTGCATGAACCGACCTAAATCATCACATTTATCATAAACCTAACCCTAGAACATATTCATCCATCAAAAATTAAATTAACATATATATTATTGAAAGGAATCCCACCCTTACCTTAATTCAGCAACGCAAGAAAATTCTGCAGCAAATTCGATCCCTTTCCTCTTCTTCCTAGCTTCCTCTTGGTCCTTCTCAAAACTCCCTCAAAACTCACCTTTTCCCAATTGCACGTGAAAACGTTTTCTTCTTTTTTTCTTAACCTAATTCTCTATTTATATAACTCTTAAACAATTTATTTTATTTCCACTTAACCCTTAATCTTCCTAAAATTTCATAACAACCAAATCTTAAACTCTTATTTTTACTATTAAGTAACTCCCCATATTCTTTTAACTCTGATTTAATTTCTATTAAACTCACTTAATCCCCTGTTTAAACCAAATAGTACCTTTTTTCTCCTATTTTGTTAAAATAATACAATAACTATATAATAATAATAATAATGCACCACATATCACATAAATCAACATAAAGTCATGTAATTCATTTAAATAAAACACATCACACAAAGGTCATATGAAAATCATAGAAAACTACTCAAACATTTACTAAAAATAGTTGAATAAAAAAAAATGGGGCGTTACATCAAACGCTTCTTCAACTCATTAAAACTATTCTCACAATAGACATCCCACACAAAGGATTTAGCTTTACACGTCAACTGCGTTAACGGAAGAGCCAACTTAGAAAATCCTTCTATAAATCTTCGGTAATAACCTGCTAATCCCAAGAAGCTTCTAACTTCTGTAACCGACTTAGGAGTCTCCCATTGTGATACCACTTCAACTTTAGACGGATCAACTGCAATACCATCACCCGAAATAACATGGCCAAGAAAACTCACCTCTTTCAACCAGAATTCACACTTTGATAACTTAGCAAATAGCTTATTCTCTTTCAACACTTGTAAAACAATCTTCAAATGCTCAGCATGTTCCTCTTCAGTCTTAGAGTATACCAAAATATCATCAATGAAAATCACAACAAAACGATCCAAATAAGCATGAAAGATCCTATTCATATACTCCATAAATACACCAGGTGCATTAGTAACATCGAAAGGCATCACCGTATACTCATAATGCCCATAACGCGCCCTAAACGCCGTCTTCTGCATATCTTCACCTTTCACTTTAATCTGGTGGTAACCTAATCTCAAATCTATCTTGCTAAACACACATGCACCCACTAACTGATCCATCAAGTCATCAATTCTAGGGAGCGGATACCTGTTCTTTATCGTCACTTTGTTCAACTGTCGATAGTCAGTGCATAACCTCATACTACCATATTTCTTCTTGACTAACAATACCGGCGCTCCCCAAGGTGACACACTCGGTCTTACAAACTTCTTATCAAGCAAATCCTCCAACTGTTTCTTCAGCTCAGCCAACTCAGAAGCTGACATACGATAAGGTGTCATAGACATAGGCTTCGTTCCAGGAACAAGATCAATCGCAAATTCAACTTCTCTTTCCGGAGGCACATCAGGAATTTCATCAAGAAATACTTCTGGAAAATCACATACCACTTGTAGCTTATCAATCACCGCCTGATTCTCAATAGATAAATACGCCATCAAGGAAAACATCATAATTCCATCGCGTTCTAACTACTTCAGCTGTTTAGTAGATAAGAATTCTACTCCACTCTCTTCTTCGGCAGAAGAAAAATGAACCGTCTTGCTAAAACAATTAATAAGGACACGATTGTATTCTAACCAATTCATCCCCAAAATTACATCCATTCCGATCAACGGTAGACACACGAAATCAATCTCAAAATTACGACCAAACATACACACATGACATCGCAAACACACAAGGGAAGTAGCCACCGAACCCTTAGCTGGAGTTTCGACAACCATCTCCCCATTCATATCAGACACAGCAAGATTCAACTTAGCAGCACAATCAAGAGCAATAAAACAATGTGTAGCACCAGTATCAATAATAGCAACTAAAGGTATATTATCAAAATAACAAGTACCTCTGATCAAACGATCCTCGTTCTCCGTCTGAGTACCAGTCAACGCAAAAACTCTCCCAGTAGACTGAGCCTTCTTAGGCTTCTTGCATTGAGAACCAATGTGACCCTCCTCATTGCAATTAAAGCACACCATATCATCATGTTTGCATTCAGTAGTAGTATGACCTTTCTTGCCGCAACGGAAACACCGTTTCACCTCCCCAGGACAAGCATTACTCTTATGGCCTTTCACACCACAAGTATAGCAGACAATCTCAGCAGGAGCATCTTTCTTAATAGGTCTCCTCTCATCATTAACTCTTTGTTTACCCTTAACAGCAGGGGCACTGTAAGGCTTAGGACGACTCTGTTGACCTTTACCTTTCCTCTCATTAACAACCTTGTAATGAGCCTTGGTATCCTCCTCATAGATTCTGCAACTACTCACCAGCTCGGAAAAATTTCTGATCTTCTGGTAACCAATTGCTCTCTTGATATCAGCACGTAGACCATTCTCAAACTTGATACACTTCGAAAATTCAGCAGTCTCAGGAGTATAGTGTGGATAAAACTTAGCCAACTCCACAAACTTCGCAGCATATTCAGTCACCAACATGTTCCCTTGCTTCAGCTCTAGGAACTCAATCTCTTTCTTTCCACGAACATCTTCTAGAAAGTATCTGTCAAGGAATTCCCTCTTAAACACTGCCCAAGTAACCTCAGCACCATTTTGCTCTAGAATAGGAAGGAGACCAATCCACCAGTCATCAGCTTCCTCAGCTAACATGTGCGTACCAAAACGCACCTTCTGCACTTCTGTGCATTGCATCACCTAGAACACTCTCTCTATCTCCTTGAGCCATGTCTGAGCTCCATCAGGATCATATCTCCCTTTGAAGGTAGGAGGATGATTTCTCAAGAAGGTCTCTAGCATACGGACCTCAGCATTCGCGCCAGCATTTGCATTCGGCTGATGTCCTACAGCTTGGGCAACAGCTTCCAAAGCAGCAACAATCGCAGCGTCGTTTCTTCTAGCCATCTTAGTTCTCTACACAACAAACAATAATCAGCATGATACATAATAATATATTGATAACATGCAAAATACACCAATATTTCAGCTCGTTCTGTGTATAATTCAAGCTTGTTTAGGCTTAGATTCTCTTGATTTTGCCTATGTTATGCTGGTTGTTTGGTTATGTTTCAGGTACACAACATTAGAGGCTTCCATGCGTAGAAACGACGAAATTCGGCAAAGAAATACCAAGTCCTGAAAATTCAGCTTCAGGGTGACGGCCGTCACACTCAGTGACTGGCAGACCGTCACCCTTCAACTCATCCGGACCGTCACCAGCCTCTCAGGCCGTCAGCACCCGTGACTGGCAGACCGTCACACCCTGTGACGCCCGTCAGCACCCGTGACTGGCAGACCGTCACACCCTGTGACGCCCGTCACGGGTCCGGGAGAATCAGTCTCCCCCACGTTTCAGAAGCAGTTCTGCAGTTTTCTTCCCACTTTCTCCATCTTCAAGTGCACGAATCAGACCACGTTCTTGAGCGGATTTGGCTTATAAATAGGTCCAAAGAAGAGTGAAAAAGGGTTGGAAAAAGTTTTAGAAAGCATTAGTTACAGACTTAGTTTATTTCTTTGTAATCTGCATAATTTCTCAATTTACAATTTCTGGATTCAAGCTTGTTACCTGTTACGAATTTGATGCATTTGGAATTATACTCAATTAAAGTTTCCATCTAATTACAGGTTCTTTGTTTATTAGTTATTCATTCTGTTTCTTTGTTTTCTAATTTATTCATTCTGTTTCTTTTGTTTTCCTGTTCGTGAATCTATGCTGAACATGAATAGTTATTTATTTACCATTTACATTATGTCTGAGTAATTCTATAAAGTGTCCGGAATGTAGAAACAGTCGTACCAATGATATTCAGCTGAAAAGTATGATTGAATTTTATAATAGGATTTATTTTTATGTCTGATTATTCTGATTTTAAACGATGAATTTTATGGTAACTGTTTCGTATCAAAAGAACGGGACTCATAACTGTCTGTAGAATAATCAGGAATTATTTTAGTAATTCAGCGATAGCATTCTCTTAAAGTAATTTTGACATTCTTAATTTTCAAAAACGCTATTTTAAACGCTAAGTCATACACGCGAAAGCTGATGATTGAGAGTTTAAAATACGGATTTAGTATTGCGAAAGCATACTGATTTCTTTAAATTGGAATTATTCTAAAAATAACTTTTCAAACAAAACTGGATTAATTTGAAATAAAAGGAATTTTGACGTTATAAGGCGAACACGCGAAAGCGGTCGAATAGATTATAAAGTTAGGATTTTTATGTCGCGATCGTGAAAGCGAAGCGACTGCTTTTTAATTTAATCCTTTTACGTGCGAAAATATTTTCCTACTATAAAATTAAATACTACTCAGCTGATATCAACGGTCGACGTAAACTATATTCCGGGCACTCGTCATTAAAATTAATTAAAGTTATTTTCTTATTTTGCAACCAAATTGATTAGCATCGCCTTAGATAAACAACGTGACAATTAATTACGGTAGTTGACATTGGTCTCTGTGGATTCGACAACCTTTTATACTAAAACAGATATTTTCGTACACTTGCGGACCTATCAAATTTTTGGCGTCGTTGCCGGGGACCATTTTGGCAATATCGTAACACCATTGTTACATCGTATAGACTAAGGCATTTATTTTCTTTTTCCTATTTTTCGTCGATCATATGCCCAGTACTCGTACCTCCGAGGACGAGCTAGAAAAACCAATCGACGAAATCGAACGTTTTCTACATATTAGACGCCAAGTTGAACTAATACACGCTCAAATGGCGCAAGCTAATAACGCGAACCGTCCTCTTAAGGACTATGACGTCCCATCCCAGGACGAGCCTCACTCGAGTATTGTTAACCCGACGATTCAGGCTAACAACTTTGAGTTGAAACCCTCTCTGCTGCAAATCGTGCAGCAAAACCAGTTTTCCGGTAATTCCACGGAAGACCCGAATTTGCACCTCTCCGTGTTTGTGCAATTCGCTGATACGCTTAAGTGCAATGGCGTCGATCCCGAAGCCATTCGCTTGCGTTTATTTCCTTTCTCCCTCAGAGATAGAGCCAGAGCTTGGCTACAGTCTCTGCCGTCAAATTCCATTACGACATGGAATGAGTTGAAAAAGGCGTTCCTAGCAAGATATTTCCCTCCTAGTAAAACCGCCCAGCTCAGGAACCAAATTACCTGCTTTAGGCAGACAGACAGCGAGTCGCTTTTTGAAGCGTGGGAGAGGTACAAGGAATTGATGAGAGCTTGTCCCCATCATGGATTAGAACAATGGCTCATAATTCACACGTTTTATAATGGCGTGCTCTATAATACAAGAATGACCATTGATGCCGCAGCTGGCGGAGCCCTAATGGACAAGCCTTTCCAGGAGGCATATGAGCTTATTGAGAATATGGCACAAAACCATTATCAATGGGGAAGCGAACGCACTCCTGTCGAGAAATCTCAACCTAAGGGAGGTATGCACGAAGTCAGCAACTTTGACCATATGAACGCTAAAGTGGATGCTTTGTTTCACAAGTTGGATAACTTGAAACTCGCTCCACCAGCTACAGTAGCTGCCGTGACTCCCAACTGTGAAATATGCGGAACCCCAGGGCATGTTGCTGCCGAATGTCAGTTGTTAGCTGAAGCTGATCAAGTGAATTACGCGCAAGGAAATCCGTACGCTAACACGTACAATCCAGGATTTAGAAACCACCCAAATTTCTCCTACAAAAATAACAATCCTACCTTTGCGCCAAGTCCCGCACCTGCAGCACCCCCCGGTTTCCAAAATCAAAGAGGAGCCCCTGTTGCTCCGAAAAAGTCTAACCTGGAGCTCATGATGGAAAACTTCATTTTAGCTCAAACTCAGCAAAACAAGGAGTTTATGAACCAAAACGTTCATACGAATGAATTGATTAAGCAGTTGGCACACAAAGTTGACTCCATGGCCACTCATAATAAAATGCTTGAGACGCAGATATCCCAAGTGGCCCAACAACAAGCAGCTACAGCTGCCCCAGCCGGAACATTTCCGGGCCAACCGCAACCAAATCCTAAGGGACATGTCAACGCGGTAACGCTACGAAGCGGAACTGAGTTAGATAACAATCCCACTGCTGTGAGAGTTAGGAGCCGTGATGAAGAAAAGGGTAAAGACCCTGTGAGTAAACCAGATGACGTTGGAGAGACATCTAAGTCTCAGGAGGTAAAAGAAAAAGAGAAAGAAAACCCTTATGTACCTCCTCCACCTTATAAACCTTCAATCCCTTACCCTCAAAGACTCGTAAAGTCTAAAACTGAGGGTCAGTTTAAGAAGTTTGTAGAACTTCTAAAATCTCTTCATCTCAGTATTCCTTTTTCGGAGGCGATTACTCAAATGCCTTCGTACGCAAAGTTCTTAAAGGAAATTCTGACTAACAAAAGGAAAATTGATGTTGATGAGACTGTAGCACTTACTGAGGAGTGCAGTGCTATAATTCAAAATAAGATGCCACCCAAGTTAAAAGATCCAGGGAGTTTTTCAATTCCTTGCGTTATAGGCAGTCACATCATTGATAAAGCCTTGTGTGATTTAGGAGCTAGTGTGAGCTTGATACCTCTGTCCATTTGTAAAAAGCTAAACCTAGGAGAGTTGAAACCAACTAGAATGTCTTTGCAATTAGCCGACCGTTTGATTAAACATCCAGTGGGGATAATAGAAGATGTTCCTCTTAGAATCGGTCAACTATACATCCCCACTGATTTTGTAGTCATGGATATTAGTGAAGACTCTATTACTCCTATCCTTTTAGGAAGACCTTTCCTAGCCACCGCGGGTGCCATCATTGATGTCAAGAAAGGAAAACTCACATTTGAGGTTGGCGAAGAGAAGATTGAGTTCATTCTGTCTCAATTTATGAAAAGCCCCTCCATAAATGATACATGTTGTTTTGTTGACATAATAGATGCATGTGTCAAGGAGTTTTCAACTCAAGCTGAACCATCTGAGGAAATAATTGAAGATACAATAGAGGAAGTAGAAGAGATGGAAGAAGTCAGTGACGAGGAGGCCGAAATTTCTCGCATTCTTGAATGCCTCGACCAAACTTCTGATCCATCTTCCGAGCCAGATCACCCCAAGATCGAGCTAAAGGAACTTCCTAAGAACCTCAAATATGAGTTCCTAGATAAGGAGCATAATTACCCCGTGATAGTTAGCGCAGAGTTAGGGAAAGAAGAGACGGATAAACTCCTTGATGTTTTAAAGAGATATCCCAAAGCCATAGGATATAAGATTAGTGATCTCACCGGGATCAGCCCCTCTGTGTGTACACATAGAATTTTGCTTGAAGAGGACTCTAAAACCTCTAGAGAGCATCAAAGGAGGCTGAACCCCAATATGAGCGAAGTTGTCAAAAAGGAAGTTATGAAACTCCTAGATGCTGGGATCATATATCCTATATCCGATAGCAAGTGGGTTAGTCCAGTGCACGTAGTGCCAAAGAAAGGAGGGATGACCGTAGTTAAAAACGAGAAGGGCGAATCAGTCGCCAAGCGGACGGTAACGGGATGGAGGATGTGCATCGACTACAGAAAGTTGAACACAGCCAATAGAAAAGATCACTTTCCTCTCCCGTTTATTGATCAAATGCTCGAGCGTCTTGCAAGGCACTCATACTTCTGCTACCTTGATGGTTATTCGGGATTCTTTCAGATCCCTATCCACCCGGATGACCAAGAAAAGACCACATTTACATGCCCTTATGGAACATTTGCTTATAGACGAATGCCATTCGGATTGTGCAATGCACCCGCCACGTTCCAAAGAGGCATGATGGCAATCTTTGCCGACTTCCTAGAAGATATTCTGGAAGTTTTCATGGACGATTTCTCCGTATGTGGGTCTAGTTTTGAAGACTGTCTTGTTAATCTTGAAAAAGTTCTGGAGAGGTGTGTGAAAGTCAATCTAGTACTTAATTGGGAAAAGTGCCACTTTATGGTCAAAGAAGGCATAGTACTTGGCCATGTGGTGTCTAATAGAGGAATAGAGGTTGACAAAGCAAAAATAGAAGTTATTGAGAATTTGCAACCCCCCACAACTGTAAGAGAGGTCCGGAGTTTTCTTGGACACGCTGGTTTCTACCGGCGGTTCATTAAAGACTTCTCAAAAATCACCAAGCCTTTAACCGGCCTTCTGATGAAAGACGCTGAGTTCATCTTCGATGAACAATGCCTTGAGTCGTTCCAACTGCTGAAACGTGCATTGATCTCTGCCCCAATAATGCAACCTCCGGATTGGAGCCAACCTTTTGAGATCATGTGCGACGCTAGTGATTATGCAGTAGGTGCCGTTTTAGGACAGCGCAAAGATAAGAAATTGCATGCAATCTATTACGCTAGTAGGACACTTGACGAAGCTCAGATTAACTATGCCACAACTGAAAAGGAGCTTCTAGCCATTGTCTTCGCAATTGATAAATTTCGTTCCTACCTAGTAGGATCGAAGATTATCATTTACACAGACCATGCAGCTATCAGGTACCTACTAAGCAAGAAAGATGCAAAGCCGAGACTTATTCGGTGGATATTACTGCTTCAAGAGTTCGACATGGAGATCCGAGATAAAAAGGGGACAGAGAATGTAGTCGCGGATCACCTGTCAAGATTTCAAGATGGTCAGTTGGAGGAGGTGCCCATAAATGATTGCTTTCCCTACGAAAGACTGGTGTCTTTTGTGAAAGCGGAGTCACCTAGATATGGTCACCTCGTAGATTTTCTGGAAGAAGGGAGTTCCGGCATTAAAAAGATACCAGAAGAAGCAAGTGCTTTAAGTAATACCGCTGCCCCATGGTACACTGACATCATAAATTATCTGGTTGCTGGAATTCTACCTCCCGACTTGACCTATCAGCAAAAGAAGAAATTCTTCCATGACCTTAAGCAATACTACTGGGATGATCCCCTCTTATTCAAAAGAGGAGTGGACGGTATTTTCCGTCGGTGTATCCCAAAAGAGGAAATAGAGAGTGTCATAACACACTGTCACTCCTATCCCGTTGGAGGACACATGAGTAGATCGAAAACTGCAGCGAAAATTCTTCAAGCTGGTCTCTTTTGGCCCACCATCTTTCGAGATGTTCATGTTTTCGTTTCGAAATGTGACCGGTGCCAGCGATCAGGAAACATCTCTAGTAGGAATGAAATGCCACAAAAATTTATCCTAGAGGTGGAAGTTTTCGATGTCTGGGGAATTGACTTTATGGGTCCTTTTCCTACATCTATGGGAAATAAATATATACTCATTGCTGTGGTTTACGTGTCAAAATGGATCGAGGCCATTGCCTCTCCTACCTGTGATACAAAAGTAGTGGTAAAGATGTTTAAAAACATTATATTCCCAAGATTTGGTGTCCCCAGACTAGTCATCAGTGACGGTGGTTCTCATTTTATTTCAAAAATATTTAAGAACCTCCTAACAAAGTACGGGGTACGTCATAGAGCAGTTACTCCTTATCATCCCCAAACCAATGGGCAGGCAGAGATCTCTAATCGAGAAATTAAGCAAATCCTAGAGAAAACTGTCTCTGTCTCAAGGAAGGACTGGTCCTTGAAGCTAAATGATGCACTCTGGGCCTATAGGACGGCATACAAAACCCCCATTGGAACCACCCCTTTTAAGCTGGTCTACGGCAAATCCTGCCATCTACCGGTAGAGCTAGAACATAAAGCCTATTGGGCCATCAAAGCCCTGAACATGAACCACAGTGATGCCGGAGGAAAAAGGATGTTAAACCTGCATGAATTAGAGGAGTTGAGGTTAGATGCGTATGAGAATGCCTTGATTTATAAAGAAAGGACTAAAAAGTGGCATGACAGGCGCATCACCAGAAGGGAGTTTAATGAGGGCGAGCTAGTACTGTTATTTAACTCTAGGCTGAAACTATTTCCTGGAAAACTTCGCTCTAGATGGAGTGGACCATTTGAAGTGACTAGAGTTAACCAATCCGGTGCTATTGAAGTATGGAGTGAACCCACCGGAAAGTTCATAGTAAATGGCCAGAGATTGAAGCACTACCATCCAGCAGAGAAAGTAGGGCATGTCGCTACTCTAGTGATGTGTCCTCCTTAAGGGCCAAGCACTAAAAAGTCGAGCTACCGACGTTAAATGAAGCGCTGCGTGGGAGGCAACCCATGAGTTTTAAGTTTAGTTTAGTTTAGTCAGTTAAGTGAATAAAAAGATGCAATCGAAGATGATCAACACCATAATCCACCCCCTCCCCATATTTTCATGCTAACTTTTCTGCAGGTACAAACCACTTCATGATCAGGCGTATGTACACGCCCCCTGTTGATTCTATCGACGATTGTTCTTGCTCGGTAATATCTTTCTTTTTTCTCATATTTTTGTTTATTTACATTGAGGTCAATGTAGGTTTTAAGTGTGGGGGAGGATTCTTCCACCTTAATAGTTTAAGATTTTCATTTTCATTAATAAAGTAGTGTTATCGAGTCAACTGCATGCACTGTCGAGTCATTTATGTTGTTGTTTTTGCTTTGTTATCTAATTCTCCTGTTGCTTGAACCACTTTAAGGCTGAGTTTGATGATGATTTTGTGCATAAACACCTTTTCCTTTTTAAGTTTCACTAAACTCATATCATATTTCAATGTGAAAATTCTCTTTTTGAGAAAAGCACAAAGTTGCAGTCTTTGAGTAATTGTGTAGGTAGTATTTTAAGGAGCACGTTCTAACTTCAATGGTAATTTAACCCTTTAAAGTTTTCAGAGTAAAAGTAGTATAAGTTAGTGTGGGGGAATAAAAGATCAAAACAAGAGGGGCGGAAGCAAATATAATTATAAGGGAACATCATTGACTCTGGGGGGTCGGGAGTAGGCCTCACTTGCTTCCCACGTGAAGATGGTGTTTCTGAAAATCAAAAGTAGCTTCCGTAATTCCTTCTTATAAATGAGAAAAAGGGGTCAGAACAAATACATATATATAGGGGGCATCATTGACTCTAGGGGGTTGGGAGTAGGCCTCACTTGCTTCCCACGTGAAGATGGTGTCTCTGAATATCAATAAAAATTCTGCAGTTCCCCAAAGTGTATAAATGTTAAATGATCAAAGTGATTCCCACCTCTCTTATATGAAATGAAGAAGGAACTTTTCTCGGTTTATTTACTGTTGAAGTTAGAACCTGTTTTCCTCATAATATTTCTTACACAGGCGCAATAAAAAGGCTGGACTTCACACACACACACTCACTTGAAATATTGTTGTAGGGTTGATGTGATCCTTAATAAGTGTTTAGGTTGTGATAAATGCACCCTGAGAACAAAGCCTTGAAACATAATTGATTTTTAGTTGATTATAATATTCTGAATTATGTTGCTATTGTCCCCTGTCTCTTGCTTGAGGACAAGCAATGGTTCAAGTGTAGGGGAGTTTGATAACATGCAAAATACACCAATATTTCAGCTCGTTCTGTGTATAATTCAAGCTTGTTTAGGCTTAGATTCTCTTGATTTTGCCTATGTTATGCTGGTTGTTTGGTTATGTTTCAGGTACACAACATTAGAGGCTTCCATGCGTAGAAACGATGAAATTCGGCAAAGAAATACCAAGTCCTGAAAATTCAGCTTCAGGGTGACGGCCGTCACACTCAGTGACTGGCAGACCGTCACCCTTCAACTCATCCGGACCGTCACCAGCCTCTCAGGCCGTCAGCACCCGTGACTGGCAGACCGTCACACCCTGTGACGCCCGTCAGCACCCGTGACTGGCAGACCGTCACACCCTGTGACGCCCGTCACGGGTCCGGGAGAATCAGTCTCCCCCACGTTTCAGAAGCAGTTCTGCAGTTTTCTTCCCACTTTCTCCATCTTCAAGTGCACGAATCAGACCACGTTCTTGAGCGGATTTGGCTTATAAATAGGTCCAAAGAAGAGTGAAAAAGGGTTGGAAAAAGTTTTAGAAAGCATTAGTTACAGACTTAGTTTATTTCTTTGTAATCTGCATAATTTCTCAATTTACAATTTCTGGATTCAAGCTTGTTACCTGTTACGAATTTGATGCATTTGGAATTATACTCAATTAAAGTTTCCATCTAATTACAGGTTCTTTGTTTATTAGTTATTCATTCTGTTTCTTTGTTTTCTAATTTATTCATTCTGTTTCTTTTGTTTTCCTGTTCGTGAATCTATGCTGAACATGAATAGTTATTTATTTACCATTTACATTATGTCTGAGTAATTCTATAAAGTGTCCGGAATGTAGAAACAGTCGTACCAATGATATTCAGCTGAAAAGTATGATTGAATTTTATAATAGGATTTATTTTTATGTCTGATTATTCTGATTTTAAACGATGAATTTTATGGTAACTGTTTCGTATCGAAAGAACGGGACTCATAACTGTCTGTAGAATAATCAGGAATTATTTTAGTAATTCAGCGATAGCATTCTCTTAAAGTAATTTTGACATTCTTAATTTTCAAAAACGCTATTTTAAACGCTAAGTCATACACGCGAAAGCTGATGATTGAGAGTTTAAAATACGGATTTAGTATTGCGAAAGCATACTGATTTCTTTAAATTGGAATTATTCTAAAAATAACTTTTCAAACAAAACTGGATTAATTTGAAATAAAAGGAATTTTGACGTTATAAGGCGAACACGCGAAAGCGGTCGAATAGATTATAAAGTTAGGATTTTTATGTCGCGATCATGAAAGCGAAGCGACTGCTTTTTAATTTAATCCTTTTACGTGCGAAAATATTTTCCTACTATAAAATTAAATACTACTCAGCTGATATCAACGGTCGACGTAAACTATATTCCGGGCACTCGTCATTAAAATTAATTAAAGTTATTTTCTTATTTTGCAACCAAATTGATTAGCATCGCCTTAGATAAACAACGTGACAATTAATTACGGTAGTTGACATTGGTCTCTGTGGATTCGACAACCTTTTATACTAAAACAGATATTTTCGTACACTTGCGGACCTATCATATATCAACTGACACACGACACGACACGACTCATCTACTTGGCCGGACGGACCGACCTGCTCTGATACCAATTGTAACACCCCGTTCTCCCGACGTAAAATTTTCTAAAATAAAATTAGAGTAATCACATACGGAATGTCACATTTCACAAAAATCATCTCATATATGAATAAATAATAATTTATTCTTCAAAAGTAGTCATCGCAATAATTCAAAACTTTGCAGCGGAATAACATAAAATCTTGGCACGCAAGCCTCCTCATAACGTCTCATAAAAATTTCAAATAATATTCATAGTCATGAAAATCATAAAAAAAAGTAATACGCAAGGAATAGAAAACATAAGCAAGTTCCCCATCCCGTTACGTATCAGAGCACCTATGACTCAACCGAGGATGGTCCTCACACAACAGCATCTAATCTTGATTACCTGCAAGTTACCCATACGAAGAGCAACATTTTCAAGCAGAAGGGGTGAGATTCACAAAATAATTATATTAAACATATAACTCAACAATTATAATTAACAACAACATCATCACATAAACACATCACAAAAAGTAGCATTTAGCATCACAAACATCATCATAATACACGTCGCAACAAATAACATTTAGCATCATAAGCAACATCATAAATCATCATCATAGGCATCTTAAACGACTCGACTCGACTCGACAATGCAACTTCACCTGACTATGCAACTCTAACATCTCAAATGCATGTGGTACCAATCCAGGGCATAAGCCCTCGTCGCTTTGAGCATAAATACACTCCCAGGGCATAAGCCCTCGTCGCTAGTGAGCAAAAACTCCAGGGCATAAGCCCTCGTCGCTGGTGAGTAAAAACTCCAGGGCATAAGCCCTCATCTCTGAATGAGTATGCATGAGACTCAACACATTATAACTTAAACAAGTTAACATCTTAAACGTCGCAAACATCACAAACTTCATGTACCGACACATGCAGCATTATTTATATGTAAACAGTAACATGGCAGCAAGCAAACCACAGGATAAGACAACATCATTGCAAACATCATCTCAAAACATGACATATACTTCATATATACACTTTTCATATGATTCATATAATACACATATTTTCCATTGATCATCATCAATAACTCAAATCATCATATAACATCATTACAGATTGGATTACACAGTATTGAAAGCCTCTTATACTACCCCAAGTTCATCTCTCAAGGTCTTGTGCGAAAACAGATCGTAACAGAAAGGGCATGACATTCTGCCACAACTCGCTGTGGCGAGTGGAATTGCTCACCTCGCGAGTAATTACAGGTCTTACTCGCTATGGCGAGTTGGATTGCTCGCCTCGCGAGCGTTCAGGTACTACTCGCCGTGGCGAGTTGGGTTGCTCGCCTCGCGAGCGATGAATGTTTGACTCGTCGTGGCGAGTTGATTAGCTCGCCTAGGCGAGCGATGACAGCAGGTTACGAACTCTGTGAAAATTCTCACCAAAAATCCCAAATTTCATCAATTTAATCATTAAAACTCTCTAAACATCAGCACTATGGTTATTCTAGGTTCTGTATTCAATTTCGACATCTGTTTCACAGTTTTACAGCATCAATTCACTAATTGCTCATTTTAACCTACTTATTCAATTCTCTAAAAATCAACCCTACACTTGTTAATCATAAATTAGAAGAGTTACCGATTAATATAATTGAATTGCTAGGCTCACCCTTACCTTAGTTATGCAGAAATCGCAACTCCTAGGTCTCTTCTCCTCTCTAGCCTTTTTTCTCCCTTTTTTCTCCAGAAACGTACGTACTGAGTTTTTTTCTCTTAACCTAATTTTCCCTATTTATACTCCCAACAAATCTTATCTTATTTACTCTTTCTCCCACATAATTCTCTAAAATCTCAAAACTACCCCACATCTCTATATTTATTTTATTTTCAAATCTTATTTTATTAAACAATAAAATAAATCACCACGTCACATAAATCACTAAAATCACATAAAAGTCACTTAAATCTTATTCTCCACATCTCCTAAAATATATAAAAATATATCTAGACTCTTCAATTAAATTAAATAATTAAATAATTAAAATAATCTAATGTGGGCGTTACATACAACAACTTGCAGCTTAAATGTATTCTACTTCTGTTGTAGACATTGCAATAGTTGCTTGTCTTTTGCTAGCCTAGGATATTAGATTCTCTCCCAAGAACTGACAGTTACCATTGGTTGATTTTCTTTCAATCCTGTCACCAGCATAATCAGCATCACAGAATCCAATCAACTTGTAATCTAAGGATTTCCTATAAATGAGTCCAAGATTAGTTATTCCTTTTAGATACCTAAAGATTCTTTTAACAGCTGTTAAATGAGATTCCCTAGGATCTGACAGGAATCTTGCACACAAGCATGCACTGAATAAAATATCTGGCCTGGAAGCAGTGAGGTATAACAAAGAACCAATCATACCTCTATACAGCTTCTGATCTACCTTTGATCCATGATCTTCTTTGCTTAAGGTGCATGTTGGATGCATTGGAGTGTTCATCAGTTTACAATCTTCCAGCTTGAACTTCTTCAGAAGCTCCTTTGTGTATTTTGTTTGATAAATATACACTCCATCTTTGCATTGATTGATTTGAATGCCAAGGAAGAACTTCAATTCTCCCATCATGCTAATTTCAAATTCATCCTGCATTAACTTAGAAAATTCCTTGCAAAGAGATGCATTAGTAAAACCAAATATTATATCATCAACATATATCTGCACAACAAGAATGTCTTTCTCAAGGGTCCTTCTGAAGTGTGTTGTGTCAACTTGACCTCTTTTAAAATCATTTTTAATCAAGAATTTACTTAGTCTATCATACCAAGCTCTAGGAGCTTGTTTCAAGCCATATAGTGATTTCTTAAGCTTGTAAACATGGTCAGGATGCTTAAGATCCTCAAAACCAGGAGGTTGTTTAACATACACTTCTTCTTCTATGACACCATTAAGAAATGCACTCTTGACATCCATTTGATATAATATTATGCCATGATTAACTGCATAGGATAGAAGTAACCTGATTGTTTCCAATCTTGCAACTGGAGCAAATGTTTCAGTGTAATCAATGTCTTCTTGTTGACTGTAACCTTGTGCAACAAGTCTAACTTTGTTTCTAGTTACTTCACCTTGTTCATTCAACTTGTTTCTGAATACCCATTTTGTTCCAATAATGTTCTTCTGAGGTGGTTTGGGTACCAGATCCCACACATCATTTCTTTGAAATTGATTAAGCTCTTCTTGCATAGCCAATATCAATCCATCATCTGAAATTGCTTCATCAATTGTAGTAGGTTCAATCACTGATAACAATCCTATCATAGACTTTTCTTGTCTGAAATATGATCTTGTTCTTCTAGAACTGTCTTTGTTTCCAATGATTTCATCCCCAGGATGTGAAGACTTGTGCTTGACCGTACTCTTGGATTGATTTGCTTGCTGAGAGCCATTTTGAGCTTGATCAGAAGCTACTTCTTCTTAATCTTCTGATGTGGGTTCAGCTTCTGAAGTTGGTTCAGCTTCTGGACTAACTTTAGAATCACTAGTCTGATCAGGTTCTAGAGTATCTTTAGTAACCTGTATATCTACACAAATTTCATCTTGCTCTGGAGTTTCATTTCCAGGCTCTTTGTCATCAAGTTTAACGTGCATAGATTCTTCAACACAGAGTGTCTCTGAATGATACACTTTGTATGCCTTTGGCCTTTCAGAGTAACCTAAAAAGATTCCTCTTTGGGCCTTGGCATCAAATGTCTTTAGGTAGAGCTTGTTATTCATAATATAACATGTACATCCAAATTGATGAAAGTAAGATATATTGAGTCTTCTTCCTTTAAAGAGTTCATATGCTGTTTTCTCCAATATAGGTCTGATGTAGATCCTATTTTGAACATAGCCTGATGTATTCACTGCTTCTGCCCAGAAATGTTTAGCTAAATTGTTTTCATGAATCGTGGTTCTAGCCATTTCTTGTAAGGTTCTATTCTTTCTCTCTACAGCCCCATTCTATTGTGGAGTTCTATGAGAAGAGAATTCATGGACAATTCCATGTTTTCCACAAAAAGTTTCAAATGGCTCATTTTCAAATTCTCCACCATAATCACTTCTGATTTACAAAATTTTCATTCCTTTTTCAGATTGTATTTGAGTGCAGAAGTTACTGAATACATCATATGAACAATCTTTATTTTTCAAGAACTTTACCCAAGTCCATCTACTGTAATCATAAAAAATTACTAGTCCATACTTGCTTCCATATAAAGATGCAGTGTTAACTGGTCCAAATAAATCAATATGAAGCTGTTCTAAAGGTCTTGAGGTAGAGACAATATCTTTAGCTTTGAAATATGATTTCACAATTTTTCCGCTTTGGCATGCACCACACAGTGCATCTAAACGATAGTCAATGTTAGGCAGGCCTTTGACAAGTTGTAACTTACTAAGCTTAGAGATTAACCTCCAGTTAGCATGTCTCAACTTTCTGTGCCACACCCATTTCTTATCATTCATTGACAGAAGGCAAATTACCTTCTGATCAACCAGTTCAGAAAAATTGATTTTGTAGACATTTTCTACTCTTTGTTGATTACAATGGAGTGGTCTTTTCAAACACTATGGACTTGTTATCTTTGTTGATTACAGTGTAGTTGGTCTTTTCAAACATCACATCATAACCATTGTCACAAAACTGACTGATACTCAATAGGTTATGTTCAAGTTCATCTACCAACCACACATTATTGATTGAGATAGAAGAATTACCAATAGTTCCCGTACCAATGATCTTCCCAGACTGGTTACCTCCAAACTTTACATTTCCTCCTTCTTTCATTGTGAGGGAGAGGAACATTGACTTCTCTCCAGTCATGTGCCTTGAGCAACCGCTGTCCAGGTACCATGACTTTTGCTTTTAGACATATCTGTAGTATTAACAATTTCATATTTAGGTACCCATTGTTTTATGGGTCCTTTGGGGTTAGTGCTGGAAGTTTTACTCACCATTTCATGTACCTTGAGGTGTGATTTAGGTAGCTTCTGATTAATCATTGCCTTAGGTTTATCACCTTTTGGTTTTGATACTCTAGAAGCAACAACTGTTTTGTCCTTCTGAACCTTAGACTTTAAGACATCTGATTCTGACTGCATCATACTCTGATGAACAAGTTCTGATCTCTTCAGAATCTCAATCTTTGAGGTCTTAGACTCAGAATTTATCACAACCTTAGGCTTGGAGTTCTTTGGCTTTGAAGTAATCTTAGCCTTATAGCTGGAAGCTTTAGGTCCCGATGGAACAACAGTTTCCATTTTAACACCTTCAGGTACAAAGAAGGTTTTCAATCCTCCCTTAATACATTCACAATATGTTTTGAGATTGGTTTCATTAGATTTTGCTTCTGAGAATCCAATCCCTTTGCCATTGTTCTTGTAAATGCTATAAATCATAGAAGCAACTCTACTTCTGTCAATACCATACATAATGAAATCTTCAAGAGCAATTTCATGGTTGCTTAAAGACCTTCCATCACATTTTTCTTGTAGCTTCTGACATAAGAACTTTAGCTTGTCTTCATAGGTTTTACAAAGGAAGTCAAAGCCTCCAAGTCCTTCTTTAGAAGCTTTCAGATCCAATAGAGTTGGTTCTTGTTGCTTCATCAAAACAACATATTTTTCTTTTAAATCTTTCAACTCATTGGTTCTTAGTTCAAAATGTGTGAGGAGTTCTTTAAGTGACTCTATAAGTTCTTCTCTAGGAATTTTGGAATATACCTCATTTTCTTCTTCTGAGTCTGATTCTATATTAGCTTCTGAAGTTGTTGTAGCTACTAACCCAACAACTATCTTTGCAGCTTCATCAGATTCATCTTTATCAGATTCAGATTCACTATCCAAAGCTTCCCAGGTAGCCATCAAACTTTGCTTGATCTGTTTCTCGATCTTGTTAGACTTGAAAGTTGACCTCTTTGACTTGTCCTTTGATTTCTCCTTTTGAAGATCAGGGCAATCAGCAATGAAATGTCCAGGCTTCTTGCAATTGAAGCAACCCTTCTGATCTTCTTTCTTGAAGCTTCTGTTACCACTCCTTCTGCTCAAGAACTTCTTGTTCTAGCCAGGTACTGAAGTTTGTTGGAGAGGATAGCCATCATTTCAGCAGGATCTTCATCAGAATCTCCATCAGGTGATTCTTCTTCAGATTTTATAACTTTAAGTGCTTTTAATGACCTCCCTTTAGATGGTAAAGCTATAGATTTACTCTTCTTAGCAAACTTATGTTCATTAAGACTTAATCCATGATCTTTGAGAGAGCTAATAAGATCTTCAACACTTAAAGTGTTTATATCTTTAGCTTCTTCAATAGCAGTCACCTTAGGTCTCCATCTAGCAGGCAGACTTATGAGTATCTTGCTCACATGATCAGAAGCAACATAGCTCTTCTTCAATATTTTCAGTCCAGAGACTAGGGTCTGAAATCTTGAGTACCTATCCTCAATACTTTCATCATCCTTCATCTTGAACAGCTCATATTGATGAACTAGCATAAGTGCTTTGGCTTCTCTCACTTTCTTGCTACCTTCATAGTTTGCACAAAGTGAAGCAAACATAGCTTTAGCAGTAGATTTGTCACTCATCTTCATGTACTCTGCACGAGGTATAGCAGTGACAAGTGAGCCTCTGATCTTGTGATGCTTCTTGTACATCCTCTTCTGAGCAGGAGTATGTTTCTTTCTATCCAAAACAGCTCCTTCATCAAGATCCAAGTCACCAACTCCATCTTCCATAATATCCCATAGTTCTTCATCTAATCCAATGATATAACTGTAGAAGTTGGTTTTCCACCATGAGACATCTTCAGGATCTCCATTGAACTCATGAACCTTTCTTGAGTCAACTTTCTTGTCATTGTAATCATAAGGTACAACATTATGATTACCACTGGAACCAGAACCAGAAACAGATGATTCAGCAGACATGTTTTTCTCAGATCTTGGATTGTTACACTGTTAGGTGTTATCAACAATTGAAGGTGAGAAAAACACAAGAAGGGGGGGTTGAATTGTGTTAGCTTTTTCTTTGTTTTATCTTAAGTTAAAACACTCAGACCAGAAACAGTTAAGAACAACTTATGAAGTGATGTTCAGAACTACAATGCAGCGGATAAAATCAGAGAGAGAGAGAAGAAAGACATAAAGCAATTATACAGGTTCCTTCCACAAACCAGAAGTAGTCATGTCCCCCTTGCACTTCCAAGGAGAGTTCACTAAAATGTAATATCTGATTACAAATGCTCAAGCACAACTGCAAGAGACTTCCAATGCTCAAGAACACAATCAAGAGACTTCTAATGCTCAAGCACACAAGCAAGAGACTTCCTATCAAACAGAATTACAAGAAAAATGTTTGACACTTGAACACTTGATATACAATCAGAGGTGCTCACAATATAAATCAGATACAGACTCTTTGATACTTTAGAATTTCTAAGATATGAACTTTGAAAAAAGAAATTCTAAGTGAACTTTTGGATGCTAAACAATTTTGATAGAGTTTTGGCGCTTTTAAATTGTTGTAGAGTCTTATTGTTCTTCAAGTCTTCACTCCTTTATATAGAGGTGTGAAAATGAACGTTCAGTTGCCAACGCATCCAAAAAGAGTCGTTTGAAGCTTTGATCAATCACCAATGATTCATTGCATGATATGTTTATTGTCCTATGAATGAGCAATTTCAAATGCATTCCATGTATGAAGGAACATCATTGCAGGCAGAGCTGTTATTCTTGTTGTAACACCCCAATTTCCCGACTTAAAAATTTCATTTAAATAAAAGCATATATCAGAGTACGTCATAAAAGGAGTGTCACATTCATCTTTAAAACGAGTTAGATAATAATTTATCCTTCGCAAAACATTCAAATATAGCAGCGGAAAAATTCATAATTCAAATCCTTCATAAAGTCTTGGCATCAAGGCCATCAAACGTCTCATAATTATTTAAGTCTTAAAAATAGTCTCAACATGATACATAAAGGAATAGACTCATAAATAAGACCCCATCCCGTTACGTATCAGAGCAATCCTACGTCACACAAGACTCCTCACCTCTGCGCACCTAAGCTTGGTTACCTGCACTTGCCCACAAGGCGGCAATTCCAACAGAAGGGGTGAGATTCACAACAGAAATATTAATATATAAATCAAACATTCATGACTAACAACAAGGGAAGTAGTCACCGAACTCTTTGCTGGAGTTTCAACAACCATCTCCCCATTCATATCAGATACAACAAGATTTAACTTAGCAGCACAATCAAGAGCAATAAAACAATGCGTAGCACCAGTATCAATAATAGCGACTAAAGATTGGTCAGCAATAAAACAAGTACCTCTGATCAAGCGATCATCATTCCCAGTCTGTGTGCCAGTCAACGTGAACACCCTCCCAGTGGTCTTAGTCTTCTTTGGTTGCTTGCACTGCGAACCAATATGTCCTTGCTCATTACAATTGAAACACACAACATCATCAAACTTGCAGTCATTAGTAGTATGCCCTTTCTGACCACAACGATAACATCTCTTCACATCAGCAGTACACACATTACTCTTGTGGCCTTTCTCACCGCAAGTAAAGCAAGTAATCTCAGCAGGAGCATTCTTCTTCTGAGGTATTCTCTCATCGTTGACTCTTTGCTTCCCTTTATCTCTAGGGGCATCATAAGGTTTAGGACGACTCTGCTGGCCCTTAGCTTTCCTATCATTCACTACCTTGTAGTGAGCCTTGGTATCCTCCTCATATATTCTGCAGCTACTCACTAACTCAGAAAAGTTACGGATCTTCTGATAACCAATGGCTCGCTTAATGTCAGCACGTAAGTCATTCTCAAACTTGATGCACTTTGAAAATTCAGCCGTCATGGGGGTATAATGCGGATAAAACTTTGCCAACTCCACAAACTTGGCCGCATACTCAGTCACCGACATATTCCCTTGCTTAAGCTCCAGGAACTCAATCTCTTTCTTTCCACGAACATCTTCTGGAAAGTATCTATCAAGGAATTCCCTCTTGAATACAGCCCACGTAACCACAGCTCCGTCTTGTTCCAAGATGGGTAGAAGACTAACCCACCAATCATCAGCCTCCTCAGCTAGCATGTGCGTACCAAAACGCACCTTCTGAACATCCTCACACTGCATGACTCTGAAGATCCTCTCAACTTCCTTGAGCCATGTCTGAGCCCCATCAGGATCATATCGCCCTTTGAAGGTAGGCGGGTGATTCCTCAGGAAAGTCTCTAGCATCCTCGTCCCATCGTTTCCTCCAGCAACGTTCTGATTACCCACAGCATTAGCCATTGCTTCCAAAGCAGCAGCAAGAGCAGCATCATTTCTACCAGCCATCTTAGTCCTCTACAAAGCAAACATAAGTTAGAATAATACAAATATAGTATTCTAACTCTAAGACAACGTCACTCGACTCTCTACTTGGCCGGACGGACCGACCTGCTCTGATACCAATTGTAACACCCCAATTTCCCGACTTAAAAATTTCATTTAAATAAAAGCATATATCAGAGTACGTCACAAAAGGAGTGTCACATTCATCTTTAAAACGAGTTAGATAATAATTTATCCTTCGCAAAACATTCAAATATAGCATCGGAAAAATTCATAATTCAAATCCTTCATAAAGTCTTGGCATCAAGGCCATCAAACGTCTCATAATTATTTAAGTCTTAAAAATAGTCTCAACATGATACATAAAGGAATAGACTCATAAATAAGACCCCATCCCGTTACGTATCAGAGCAATCCTACGTCGCACAAGACTCCTCACCTCTGCGCACCTAAGCTTGGTTACCTGCACTTGCCCACAAGGCGGCAATTCCAACAGAAGGGGTGAGATTCACAACAGAAATATTAATATATAAATCAAACATTCATGACTAACAACAAAAACTCATCGCATATAACACGTCATTAAACACAAGGTTAACATCATCATGAACATCTTAAAAACACATCAACGTCTCAAAACATTCGTCTCATAAAGTGTCAACAAATTGACTCAACTAAATGCAACTCTTAACATCTTGACATCATGCATGTGGTACCATAAATAAGCATTAATATGCTTCACCGTCGCTTTGAGCAAATGCTCCACCGTCGCTTTGAGCAAAAGCTCCACCGTCTCATAATTATGCAAATGCATGGACTCGACTCTTTAATAACTTAATCAAGTCAAACACAACTTCTCAAACATCGTTAATAACTCAAGACTGACACATTGAAATTATAGTAATTACATGGCAGAAGCTCATCCCATTAGACACAATACACCACAACACATAAACATCATTATAAGTCACTTAGCATCATGTTACAAGTCATTAAAACATAAACAATACATCACTTTAGCATCAACGTAAGGGAACATCTTTAATCCTCATTACAGACTCTATCTAAGGTCATAAACCATCTCTAATACTACCCCAAGGTGTCCTCTCAAAGTCCCATGCGAAACAGATCGCAAAACGAAACAATGGTTCAGGAAAGCACTAACTCGCCACGGCGAGTGATTTTCTCGCCAAAGGCGAGTACTCTTAAAAGCTGCTCGCCAAAGGCGAGTTGGGGGCGAGCTACAGGCGAGCAATCTGGGTGCTCTCGGCCTTTTTGACATTTTCGCCTAAAAGCTTCGTTTTAAGGTTCCCTAAATCCAAATTGGTCCAAACAACTTCACAGGTCTTTCCTATAAATAATAAGGCACTCAAAATCATCTAAGGTTTGGCAAAAATCCCTAGTTTAAGGGTCAAGCTCGCCACGGCGAGCTATGATGCTCGCCGCGCGAGCGATAATTGTTTACTCGCCACGGCGAGTAGTCACTCGCCACAGGCAAGCGATCTCAGAACCACTACGGGTTCACTCCAATTCTCACCAAAACATCTCAAATCTCTCATACTAAGCCTCTAATTCATCAGCAATGTTGTTCTAATGATTAATTTAGGTTCTGTAACACGTTTCTACAGCAATACAACACAATCTCACATCAAATTCATCAAATTCATCATAACCCTAATTGATGAAACTCATCTCAATTTCTTCCCAATCTCTAAGCCAATCATAAACAGATGAAATACTATTAATATTGTTGAAGTTAGGCTCACCCTTACCTGGAAAATTGAAGGAAATCGCAGCCTAGCTTCTTCTCCTCTCTTAAACCGTTTTCTCCCTTTCCAAAAGTCTGATAACGCGTTCTGCCTAATTCTTGACCTACTTCCCTTATATACCTCTTCTCAACTTAATTAATTCTATCTCAACCCTCACAACTCTTTCTATTTATAAAAACAACTCCACCTCCCAAAATTATATATTTTCCAACAAATCTCTATATTTTTCATATAAATATATATATAAACGCCACATATATTATTTTATTAAACAATAAAATAATCATCACGTCACACCTCATAAATACGTCGCAAAATCACCAAAATCATATAATATATAATAATATACTATATTCTCTAATAATTAAATAAATAAAGAGGGCGTTACACTTGTCTTGTAGCAGAGACAAACTCTGGGTAGTGGAGATAGTGGTTGTACATTTCGTATAGTTTGTACTTTGTCAACGCTTCAAAAAGAAACAAGCAGCCAATGCTTTTGAATCCCTTTGAGTTAGCCGTTGTTACTCTTTTCCACTCTTTCGCAATGTAAATACGACTTTCAATCCATTGAACAACTTTTGAATCTTCAAGTTTGCATAACCTTATGAACTTGCTTCTGGTGATATTTCAGCTTCTGATGAACTTCCTTCTGATGACGTCGTCACTTCAAGAGCACTAAGTCTTCAGGAGCAATTTTGACTTCAGGAGCAGTTCTTCTTCAGACGCTTTTAAGCTTCCTTTTTGTTCAATTCTTTTCTCTCTTTTGTTCATTCAGAACCAATAAATGGTCTTAAATTTTTTGTCTATGGTCCTGTACACTTGAACAAATATTAGCATATCCAATTAACAATTTTTTAATACTTTGTTATCACTCAAAACTTTTAAGGGTAATGTTAAACACATTTTGTTCCAACATAGTGTGCATGCATAGTTGAGGCAATTGAATTGTTTTGCTTTGTTTTGGTTCATTGACCCTAATTGTTCAAAGTTGTGAAATATATATTATACGAACTTGGTCGAAAATATTCATTGAACCCGTTTACTTTGAAATTCTTTCATGAATGGTTTGTTATGAATAAATAAAGATGTATGAATGATTGATAGGTGTTGAAAATGATGTTTACCATGATGTGGTGTATTTTCTCTTTTACTTGAATTGTGAGAATAACATGAAGTTGTTGAACTACTATGGTGATGTTGGTTGTGTTATATATGTTATATGCATATATGTTGTTGGTACTTTCTTACATGCTATTGATGTTGAATTTTTGGTGGAAGCATGTACTCTCATAGCCGTTGAAAATGTGGTGAATGTATGCATAGTTGATTGAGTCATATGTTCACACAACACATGTTAAGTCGGATGTTTACATCCATATTACTGTTGACCGGATACTTGTATCCATATAGCCGTTGAAATTATAGCTGTTGACAATGATGTTCTGTTCGCATCAGGGGTGACGACCTCGGAGGTGATTTGGTACCGCACGTGTCTAGAGTCGGTCTAGGCATATTGCATGTTTAGGATGAGTCATAAATGTTTATGTGCTCGATGTGAATTACGTGTTGGTGTATTCGGGTGCTTGGTGATTATTTGCAATTGATGAATCTTATACTTGTGCAAATATTGTTGATGATAATTTATGACGATGCTCATTTATGAACGATGAAATATTTATGTTTATTTAATCTTGTTTATCTTTTCGATTATGATTGATGTGAAGCTAACCCCAGTGGTCTGTGGTGGATCGCCTACCTATTTGTATGAATGGGTAGACGGCGTGCAGGATTAGTTGATTTGCATTGCTTGGTGAGTTGTTTGAGGATAGCGGGAGCTTCCTCCGTTTATTTCGCTTTGTCGTGTCTTAGAGAGGCTCTGATCTAGAACGACATTTATTTTATGTTTAGGATTTTATATGTTGTTGGGATTTGACTATGATCTAGTTGTACTTTCATTGTGGATGACATGCCTATATTATTGAAGTGTATGGTGATATTCTGTTGTGATGTTTTATGTTGAGATATTCTATGCATGTCTATTGTGGATTATTCGAAGACGTGGCGTCTATTTCTTAATTATTTATTATAATTGCTTGATTTATCGCTTTAATAGAAATAGGGCATTACAAACCTCATCAGAAGCACATTTCACCAAAAGCACACCTCATCAGAAGCTGATAAAAGTGGAGCTTTGAAAGGCTGTTCAAAGGATTTAATCACGCTATATCATTGCAGAAGATCAAAAGGATGAAGCAGCGACTAATTCTAAAAGATTTGAATTCATTGGAAGCTCATTTGTTGAAGAGAGTTGAAAAAGGACAATTGTACGAATTGTACAACCTCTGTCTCCACTAACTCTGTTTTGTCTCTGCAACAAGACAAGAATAACAGCTATGCCTGCACTAGTGTTCCTCCAGACTTGGAATGGATTTGAAATTGATCCTTCATAGGACAATAACCAAATCAGGCAAAAGATCATTGGTGATTTGGTCAAGTTTCAAACGACTTTTTTTGATGTGTTGCAAATCAACAACGTCTCTTTCACACCTCAATATAAAGGAGTGAAGACTTAGAGAATTGCAAGACTCTGATAACAATTTTACAAGCGCCAAACCTCTTCTAAAATTGTTTCACATCAAAGTTGACTTAGAATTTCTTATCAACTTTCACATCTTAGAAATTCTAGAGTCTTAAAGAGTCTGTATCTGATTTGTATTGTGAACACCACTGATTGTATATTAAGTGTTCAAACTCAAACAAATTTCTGTGTATTTCTGTTTGATTAGATGTCTCTTGCAGGGTTGCTTGAGCATAAGAAGTCTCTTGATTTAGTTCTTGAGCATAGGAAATCTCTTGCAGTTGTGCTTGAGTAGTTTGAAGTCTCTTTCTAGTTTTAGCAGTGAGTTTTTGTAATCAGATACTACATTCTTAGTGAACTCTCCTTGGAAGTGTAAGGGGGACATGACTACTTCCGGTTTGTAGAAGGAACTTGTATAATTGCTTTGTGTCTTTCTTTTCTCTCTCTCTCTCTCTCTCTCTCTCTCTCTCTCTCTCTCTCTCTCTCTCTCTCTCTCTCTCTATTTTATCCGCTGCATTTAGATTTTGATTATCACTTCAGAAGCTGAAATCTATCTGCTTCTGAACAGTGACTTCAGTAGGAGAAAACGAAGAAAAAGCTAACACAATTCAACCCCCCCCCCCTTCTTGTGTTTTTCTCACCTTCAGTATTCACAGTTGTTGTTTTCTACTACTGCAAACAAAGAGAGTAGAGTAGTGGAGGTAATGGTTGTACAATTGGACTATTGTCCTTTTTATGCGTTCTTTAGTGGATAAACATTCAATGGCTTCTACTTCCTATGAAATAGTCGTTGCTCCAGGCTTCCATTCCTTTTGCAATCATATGCCTTTAGAATAACACCATTTAACAAAATATGGCTTTAGTTCTTCAGACTATGTTGAACTTCAGCTTCTGATGAAGTCAGCTACTGATGAATTTCATATGTTCTACTCTTTAGACGTTGTTTTCTTGTTCAGATGCTCTTCTTCTTCAGACGCTCTCTTATTCAGATGCTTTGTTGCAACACAAGCTTCCTTTTTTGTAAAATCCATTGCTCTTCATTTGTTCTTCAAAACCTTTGCTTGAATTAGAGAGACTTAAATTTTTGCCTATGGTCCTGCTCACTTGAACAAATATTAGCATATCCAATTGACACTTTTAATACCTTGTTATCATCAAAACTTAAAGTGGTATTGTTAAACACATTTTGTTCCAACATTAACGAGTGCCCCCGGGCACTCTTTAAGCATGCTAAATTAAGAAATTATATTTTAAAAATGTCAAAGTTTTCAATTTTCAATGCACTGATTACACAAACTTTCATAAAAAAAAAGTTACCATTTAAGGCCCTTAATCAGTGTCTCGGGGAACTAGTTAACATTTCTCTTAAAATTGTATCTTTTGCCTTTCTTAACCAATGCTTTCTAGCATTACCCCATATATATATTGAGAAACCATTAAATTGAGGGTTGATTTAAAATGTTATAAACACATCAACTCTATATCTTGTAATGGTAATTAACTTTGTTACCCTCAAGCTAATTATGAGCATTGGTGTATAGAGATTTTCAATCCTATAGAGGGACTTGAGAAATTTTTTATTCTTTTAATATGTAAAGCATATAGTCACTATGACATTATAGTTTAAACTTTTGGGCACCCCAATGACAAATTTGGTAAAAGTAATTATTGGTAAAGTAGTAAGTTATCATCTTCGCGAGGATTGTAATTTCGATTAGACCATTTTTTATACTTATTAACAAGGCAGTTAAATGGAGGGAGTTTGCAAGTTTTGTATGATTGCGCAAACCAAAGTTATTTGATTGCGGAAATAGTAAAATGGGTTTTATCAGGACCGACCCAATGCCCAACTGACCCAAGAAAGGGCTTTAAACCCCCCAAAAAAAATTGCTGAGGGAAAAATGCCTCCATAAGTTATAAGCTCAATAGTGCACAACCTGATAACTTGAAGAAATATCTCAGAAAAAAGAAAAAAAGCATCGTTGAAAGAAGAAAAAAAGCCTACCATCACAAAAAAAATGATTCTTTGCATTCTTCTAATTTGATGTGTTAACTCTGAAAATTCTATTCATCTAAACTTTTCAGTTTACCCAATCAATTGTTATTATTATGATAAATAAAATTATAAAAATGAGACAACAGTTATGCTACTTTGCAAGCATTCAAGCAACTTTAAACTCTGAAATTGAATCTATGCCTACTGTAGTTCTAATACTCCGCAAGCATTCACGCATTCATAATATTTCTTTGTTCCTCCGCAATTTGTTGTATTCCATTTATGAACTCTATTGGTTTTGGGATTTGTTGTTTTCTGTTCGCCGCTTGGGAATCCGATTCCGAGTTTTGCTTTGTGGTGGGTGGTTCTCATCCATCTACTTCTACATGTGGTTATTGGTGATGTAACACCCCAAATTTCTATTTTATTAAATTAATGAAGTTGAATATACGGATTTTTATTTATTATTGTTATTTGATAGGTGATGTGGATTAATATGATGATAAAATAGAAGTGGGAGTGTAGAGAGTAATAAAATAAGTGGGTGAGGAAGAAGTAAAATTATGGTAAGTTTAGGAGAGGAAAATTAATAATTGTTGAATAGCCCAATTCCCTATATAAATAGAAAGATAGAAAATCAGAATAAACCCAGTTGTTGAACCGGAGAAAAGAAAAGAGCAAAAGAGAGGAGAGAAGGAAACCCTAGCTAAGGATAAGAGAGCCAAACGCCGTGTTTTCAGAGAATTCGAGGTAAGGGGAGAATCTTTTCACTTTAGGGTATCTTAATATATGACGGGGTGTTTAATTCTTAATATGATGTTGTTGTTATGATGTGAGATTGTGATGAGAGATTTATGATGAACAAATTAAAAGATGAAGTGGAAAGATGAGAATTGAGGAAAACTAGTTTAAGTTTTTGAATTGAGTTTCTTACTGCGATTTTGCTGTCACTGTGTGTTTCTTACTGTCTCAGTTTGACAAGTTTAAGTTCTGAATTGAGTTTAGGTGTCTTCGTGAAAGTTGTAGATATGGATGTTAGCTTTAACTAACCTTTGGAGGGACTCGATTTAAGCTTTTATAACTCAAGATATGATCAAACTACTATACATGGGTCAGCAGGGGTCAGCAAGGTCGTGCTCTTTCCCGAAGCTTAGGAAAATAACTTTTTTACCACTTTGTATTCCGAATTAGGTTTGGGCGTCTTCATGAAAGTTGTAGATATGGATGTTAGCTTTAATTTTCTTTTTGTTGGACTCCATTTAGATTTTTACAACTTGAGTTATGATTAAATTAATGTACTTGGGTCATGCTACGTTTTTCATGAGATTTCAGCACAACCATTTCAATGGACTCCATAACCACTTTGAAAATTATACGGAGTTTAAGAGAGCCATTTAAGTGAGAAGTAAAAGTAATGGTTCTAAACTAATAAACAAAAATTGGGGGTGTCCTTAGGCATAATAAAAGGTGATTAACTCAATTTACTAGTGAGACTAAAGTTATAATCGTAAAAGGGTGGATAAGGGGAGGAAAGGGATTTGTTATGAAGGGATCTTAAAACAATAAAGGAGATAATAGAAGAACCATAGGATGAAGAATAAGTATAACATTATCTATTAAAATTATAGATTTTAAGATAATGAAAATGCTAGGTGAAGAAATAACAGGTAGAATGATCAAGTGGTTTAAGATAATGAAAATGCTAGGTGAAGAGATAACAGGTAGAATGATCAAGTGGTTTAAGATAATGAAAATGCTAGGTGAAGAAATAAGACGAAGGTAATCGAAAATAGAAAGGTGTATGTTAATGTAAGGATAATGTTAGAAATAATGATAATGGTGAAGTAACGACCCTAAGTTAAAATGAATATCGTCGCCGATTTAAGATGATAGATGATGTTGAGAGAGTCAAAAAGATGAATTAGAACGGGGATGGAAAGTTGTGTGTTAAGTAATGAATGATGTCAGGGGTAATAATAGTGAAGCGACAAAATAGTAAATCACCGGAGCAATAAGTACCTAAGTTAGAGTGAGGTAATGAATGATGAATATAATTGAGGCCATAAATGATGATGAATGTAAGACAAAGTACTAAGTTATAATCTAATCGGGACGGGGAGTAAAGAGTCTGTTAATGGTGATATGGATTAGTTTCCTATAAGGTCATTAATGATGATACGAAGTAAGGTGATATTATGTTGTATTAGTAAGAGGAATAAAAGTGATAGGAAGAACGGCAGTTGGCGAGGTAAAAACCTTAAACTAGAAACGAGGTATGGAGCATTTTTGTTAGGATTAAGTGCATAGTAAATAAGGTGAGCCAATCTTGAGTCTAGCTTTTAATGACAATGCTAAGAAATGACAATGTTGAGTAATGAAGATGTTGAGTAATGAAGAAACCACGATGTTTAATAATGTTGATTAATGATGACGTAAACGATGAGTCTGACAAATCAAATTATGTTGTAACTTTTAGTTCTTGATGATGTGTGTACTTGCAGTGAGTACAAAATTAGAAACTAGGGTGTAGATTTTTTATGTGATGCCTTGAGAATGCTCTCAAGAGGTGTATTTATAACCCTCGGTGAGGTTGTTTTTCCGTGACTTAAACCCCAGGTAATGTAGGCTTAAAGTCATTTTACTGAGCTCTAGATGCTTCTTGAAGCTAGTTGAGGCGGCACTTTTGGAGCCTTCTAGAGGGTGCATAAGTCTTTCTACATGGTATTCGAGCCCTTAGGAATATATTGATGGTCCACAACCCCCCAAGCACGAGTCTTGAGACTAGGCAAAGTGATGAATCTATAAGTTCGATCGTATAGGATGCTTTAGAGCGTTCTATACGTTTCTAAAAGCCTTTTGAGGCAGTGCCCTTAAGAGGACACGCCTAAGGCCATTTTTGGCCCTTCTGGAGGACGTTACTCCCTCAAGAGGTGTATTTATAGCCCTCGATGGGATTGTTTTTCCATTCCAAAAATTGGAGCGTGAGTACCGGCATGGCTTTGGTGGTGATATTGAAATTATAAGCTAAATTATACCTTGACAAAGAAATTAATTAATTTAATTTAACCCGGTCAAATATATGTCCCAATCCATATTCACATAACTAGGTTTTTATATAAAAGAGACAATCTTTGCCAATTACGCACGACACTAAAATGGAAAACGGTAGAAACGGGAAAGAACAGTGAAACATGAGGATTGTATCGTCAGAAAAGTGTGGATATTGGAAAAATATACCTGATATATGAATAACGTCGTGTATGGTTATTGATGCCCTTTCTGAAGATGAAGTTTATAGGGTTCATTGCGACGCGAGTGTTAGTGGCAACGTCACCAATGAAACAGATGCTCGCTTGTAGGAATGGATTGGAGGGTGGCCCAGATCAGTTTTATCGGGTTCCCACAGACGGCGCCAACTGTTCTTGTAGTGAGTACAATATTAGAAAATAAGGTTTATAGTGTTTACGTGATGCCTTGAGAATGCTCTCTAGAGGTGTATTTATAGCCCTTGGTGGGATTTTTTTCTGTGACTTAAACCCCAATTAATGTGGGCTTTAATTCATTTTACTAAGCTCTAGATGCTTCTAAAAGCTAGTTGAGGCGGCACTTCTAGAACGGTGCGCCTGATGTTCGAATTAGGCAAGCGTACCAATTTTTTTACCAAGTAATAAAGTGATTAGTATAGTAACGTATCCACAGGGATTTTTGTTTCTTCCAAACAATTCTCGTTACTTATTTTTGTAAGTTGACGATATAAAAGTTAAGGGTTTAGAGAGTTGCAATTTTTATTTGTTTGCAATAGAGCAAGTTTACATGTTTTTGGTCGTAAAAAGGTAAGCAGTGGTTAGAATTCTTCGAATCCCCTCTGTTTATATTGTCGGATTTAAATAACAGTAATTTCACGTTTCTTTACCTTAGGTAGACTATACAAGTGATTAGGTTGTTGGGACATTACTAACCCTAAATGGTTTATCCCTCCGATGCATAACGACACCTGTTGATCGCACAGTGATCCTTACATGCGGGGTCTTATTAATTCAAGGGTAATTGAAACATAAACTTTATGTTGGCATTCCAGGTTTTCCAAAGGCAATTCTGGTCACACTAAGGTTATACATGCGCTACGGTATAGGGTTATTATTCCTATAGGATTCCGCCACCTTTGTACAGATTATTAGTGTGGGTCCTGTCTGATGTTCCAGTAGGTCTACCCGTCTATGAATCTTAAGACACTCACATCACACCCTCTCTCTCACTAACTTAGTAGTTCTACAAACAGACAGCGCCCTAATATACGTCTACATTACTAAGGGTTTCAAGAGAATGGTTCTATTAGGTTACGACTTATTTTATTCAGCTAGGCACTCCTTTCCCTAATTACTAACCAGTTAATTCATAGGTTTGGTAGGACACCACCCATTCTTAATAGTTTTTAGCCACTAAGTACCTACGTCTAGGTTCATCAATCATTCTAGTATCTTTGGCTAGTTGATAATCACTTACTTCCTAGATAGATAGTTATCAGTAAAATGATATAAATATCAAGATGTAAGCATCCAGTTAGTGATAGAAATATTAGGCCATGTCACAACCTAAGTACCTAATCTAGGGTTGCACCTATCACAAAAATAAACTATTTTCTAATAAAATTCAGTAACGAACAAAAGAATAAATAAAATATAAACGACATTAAATTAAATAAATATCCAAAAATAAATAAACAGAGGTTCATCTTAGAACTATAACCTAAAAATATTTAGTTACACATGGCAATTAAAAACAAATTACTAAAGATAAAATCATACCCTAGAAAATCAAGGAGAAGATAGATTCTCCCGAAGCTCCAAAGTTGCCTTCTTCTTGAACTGCCACAGTTCTAACCGAGAAATTATGAATGAGGAAGGCTAGTATTTATAATGAAGATTTCTAACTGGGTTTGTGCTAAAAACACGGGCTAAACCTACAAAAACGAATAAAATTACGTATGCGCCCCTCGCATTTGAGATAATGGGGGCACATATGAAATGCCCTAGGCGCATCCTTTGATATTTTTGAGATCCCATAGGCGCATGCCATATTCCCTAGGCGCATCCTTCATTGTGGCCATGCCCTAGGTGCATGGCATATGCCCTAGGCGAATGGTTGCTGCTTCTTAGGCCCAATTTCTCTGATTTTTGTCGTTTTAAGGTGTTTGTCTTCAAATAACTTTCGTCGAAACTTGGTAACAGAATTCCCCCTATGTAAAGTCTCATGAGGCCTTTTGAATCTTTATTATTGGTCTCCCCAAAGTCTTGACAATTTTTCAGATGTTGTTGATTTCTCGATTTGCATGATTTCTTCGTGAATTGCTTCAAAAAAAACCCTAAAATTGCTATATTTCGGGAAAACTAGAATTACAGACTAAAATATATAAAACGTTACAAAAGTCCCAAAATCATAGGCAATTGTTCTAATACTCCTCCTTTTTGCTGCTAAAACCTACTAAAATTGACTGAAAAAATGCTAAGAATGATGTAAACCAACTGTAACACCCCGTTTTCCCATCATAAAAATTTTCTTAAATAAATCAGAGTAATCACATAACGGAATGTCACATTTCTCAAAAATCTCAATTATGAATAAATAACAATTTATTCCTTCATAGAATAGTCATCGTAATAATTCAAAACTTTGCAGCGGAATATCATAAAGGTCTTGGCACGTAGGCCTCATCATAGAAATCTCATAAATCAAAGTCAACATAATCGTCATAAAACTTCATAAGTAATACGTAAGGAATAGAAAGAAATAACAAAGATCCCCATCCCGTTACGTATCAGAGCACCTAAGACACAACCGAGGGAAGTCCTCACACGACTGCACCTATTCTTGATTACCTGCAAATTACCCATACGAAGAGTAACATTTCCAAGCAAAAGGGGTGAGATTCACAAAACAATAATATTAAGCATATAATTCAACAATTATATTTAACAATCAAAACATAGTCAAACATGTCATAAAAATGATCATTTAGCATCTTGGAATCTAACTTCATAATCAACTTGACAACATGACAATGCAACTCTAACTCGACTATGCAACTCTAACATCTTAATCATGCATGTGGTACCAATCCAGGGCATAAGCCCTCGTCGCTTTGAGCATAAATATACTCCCAGGGCATAAGCCCTCGTCGCTATTGAGCAAAAGCTCCAGGGCATAAGCCCTCATCTCTGTTGAGTAAAAACTCCAGGGCATAAGCCCTCATCTTTAAATGAGTATGCATGAGACTCAATCTCTTACGTCTTAGACATCATGAACATCTTAATGAATCCAACAATTTGGAACAACATCTTAGACCGACACATGCAGCTTAATCTCAATTATAAACAGCAACATGGCAGCAATAAATAGTCATAAGATATAACAATATCAAATACAATCGTCCTCTCAAACATCACATATAATTCACATATATTTCACATAATAGAATACATGTAATACGAATCAATTAGCAATAACATTTAATCATCTTATAACAGCTTTACAGATTATCATTAATATTGTAATTAGCTTCCATTCCTACCCAAGGATCAACTCTCAAAGTCTCGTGCAAAGCATAACTGTTCAGAAGCTAAACCTCTAGTTCAGGAGCAAAGCTCTTCAGGAGCTAAGTTGTTCAGGAGCTAAGCTCTTCAGAAGCTAAGTTGTTCAGGAGCTAAGCTCTTCAGAAGCTAAGTTGTTCAGGAGCTAAGCTCTTCAGAAGCTAAGTTGTTCAGGAGCTAAGCTCTTTAGAAGCTAAGTTGTTCAAGAGCGAAACTGTTCTGAAACAAAACTGGGTACGGGGTTACGAACTTTTTCACCAAAAATCCCATTTTACATCAATCTTAACCCCAAATTCAACTTAAACGTCTGCACTAAGGTTGTTCTATCATCTGTAACTAGTACCTACGTCAATTCTACAGGTTCCTCATCGTATGATCATCAAATCATCACTTTTAACCTAATTCTCAAATCCTTAAATCAACTGAATTGTTTGCACTAAGGTTATTCTATGATCTGTAACCAGATTCTACATCAATTCAACGGTTGTTCATCACCTAATCATCAATCATCCCTTTTCAACCTAATTCACAGATTCTCTAAAAACTATTTCTACTCTTGTTAATTACAATCGTATGAATTACAAATTAATATAATTATATGCTAGGCTCACCCTTACCTTAGATTGTTTTTTGAAATCCCAAGGTTGCGTTCTTCGTTCTTGATGTTCTCTCGTGTTCTCCTCTTCTAGCCTTTTTCTCACAAAACTGAACGTACATGAAGAAATGCTTAACCTAGTTTTCCTTTTTATAACCCCTTAATAACTCTATCTTATTACTCTTTCTCCCCAAAACTCTTTAAAATCACTAAACAACCCCCACATCTTAATATTTATTTTATTTTCAAATCTTATTTTATTAAATAATAAAATAAGTCACCACATCATATAAAATCACTAAAAATCACATAAATCTTAATTCTCCACATCTCATAAAATATATATATATATATATATATAATTATATTCTAGACTCCTCAAATAATTCAAATAATTAAATAATTAAAAATAATTCTAAGTGGGCGTTACACCCTAGGTGCATGGCATATGCCCTATGCGAATGGTTGCTGCTTCTTAGGCCCAATTTCTCTGATTTTTGTCGTTTTTAGGTGTTTGTCTTCAAATAACTTTCCTCGAAACTTGGTAATAGTATTCCCCCTATGTAAAGTCTCATGAGGCCTTTTGAATCTTTATTATTGGTCTCCCCAAAGTCTTGACAATTTTTCAGATGATGTTGATTTCTTGATTTGCATGATTTCTTCGTGAATTGCTTCAAAAAAACCCCTAAAATTGCTATATTTCGGGAAAACTAGAATTACAAACTCAAATATATTAAACATTACAAAAGTCCCAAAATCATAGGCAATTGTTCTAATACTCCTCCTTTTTGCTGCTAAAACCTACTAAAATTGACTGAAAAAAATGCTAAGAATAATGTAAGAAGACATGTCATCGGCGCCTAGGCCTCAGGAGCCTTCTAGAGGGTGCATAAGCCTTTCTAGAGGGCATTGGAGCCCTTATGAATATATTGACAGTTCAATGTGTTGTATGTAGTATTTAGAGAGTTTCACCTCATGCATCATATCATATTTAGGACCATGTTGAATAATGAATGTTGTATGTACGGTCAATAACACAATTCTAACATATAAATGTTGATTAGTATGTATGTATGTTTAGTAACACAACTCTGACATACAAATGTTGATTAGAAACCGGTACCGGGATGTATATAGGTGTAGGAACGAAGTGTATTTGCATATGGCTCATGTTAGGTGTATATGATGTGTATGTGATATATGTGGTATGTGTTAATGTTGATGTATTGTGAGTGTTATGTGTATTCCTTAATATTTTGAAATTGATGAGTTATGATAATGATGATGTGTAAATGATGTTCTATAACCTGATGAAGAATTGTGAATATTTGTAAATGATGATCAAATGATGTTATGCCTATTTATGTATTATTCATGTATCCCAATATATGTTACGTTGAATATTCTCATCCCTTTGTTGTAATTTTGTATTTTGGTGTTGGTACTCTTAGGGTACAGACACTCAGGACGAGAAGCTCTAGTTTTCGGGACATTTATAAGGTGGAGACAAGATATACTTCTGTAGCTATTATCTAATTATTTATGTATCGAATAATCACGTGCTCTGATCAGTAACACCAAGGATGGGTTTAAACGTTGAATGTTTAATTTTAGGAAGTTTAAGTATTTGAAATCATTATGATATTTTCCACAATGACGATTGGGAATCTGAATCGTTTATTATATGAAATATTTGTGATGTATTTTCCGCATTATTATTCGAATGAATTATTAATGAGTATGCGTAACATCTTTTTTGTTTAAATTTATTCGCATTATTTATTAAATCAACGTTGGGAATTAGGGTGTTACAGGTGACATCTTTTTCTGTTGTGCAGTTTCTTGCATTTTCTCTACTGTTGTTGTACACCACAGGTTATCATACTTAATCCTAATCTTAATTAATGTTTCAACAACCACTCCTAACCCTAACCCTAATGTTTTAGACGCCAATACATTATGGGCGTTGGATGGATCTATACTAATCTCCACACAATCCATATCATACATCAAACCCTAGGCTAACTTGCTTTAGGCACCAACTTCATCTCAGCCCTTGATCTTCATATTTAATGGTCTGCACAAATCATAATACCCATTTCAATAGGTTGCAAGTTTCAAACCCCAAGTCAAAAGTGGTTTGCCATTCACAATTAATGTTAAGCAGTTTCCCAAGCTATTAGTTGTGTGTTGCTCAAGAAAGAAAAAAATGCAAGATTCCAAGGCAGCTTGATAGATTTACCATGGCTACACGTTTTCAAAGAAAAAGTTGTGTCACGTTTTGTTGGGCTTCCTTAAAGCCCCAAGTAGCTCCTTCCCTGACATTAATGCTTGTGTTAGCTGCTCCATATTTCCCTTGATCTGCTCGAGGTTATTTTATGTCTCCAGAGATTTATAAGGATTGACGTCCTCCGCTGCATGACATTCAATACCTGCCTCCTTCCTTATGTTATCCTGTGAAATATTATGTATCAAGTATTTACCTCTTGCATTTAGCACGATCTCCTTGTATTCTAAATTGATTCGGGCCTGTGCAGTGGCCAGAAAAGGTCTACCCAAAGTGACTAGACAATCAAGTATGTCTATTACTACTATGTCTTCTAATAACTCGAAGTCTTTTACTGCAACCTTCACATCTAACACCACTCCTTCTGGTTCTTCTTCAATTCTGTTAGCTACCCTAACTAGCTTTTCAGTTGGTATTGATGACATGCTGTCATTACGTAATTTTTATGTATATATTATCATATTATGGAGTTCACAAGGCAACTTAAGCAGCAAGAAAAAACAAGAAAACTGAAGAAAAGGTTAAGTCACAAAAATGTGTCACGTTGGCTGAAAAACGTGACACGCTGTTACAAGTCAGAACGCATGTTTTTGGAAAAAAGGAGAACGTGTCACGTTCGCCAAAACGTGACACGTTTTGTGAAACCCTAATTTCGTTTCTTGTTACATAAGGAAAAAACGTGGCACGTTTTACTTAAAACGTGACACGTTTTGGCGAATTTCTGTGCCTATTTAAGCTGAAGTCTATTCCGAAAACAAGGGTGACGAATCTTGGAGAGCAAAGTGTGATTTTGACATCAAGGCGACTGCAAGGAGGACGATTTCTTCCTCCTTTTACCAGTTTCATGTATGTTTTATTGATTCAATTGATTATGTTATTTGTAAACATTGTTATGAGTAGCTAAATCTCTTAGAGATTGGATCCGAGATGATTCTGTGTAAACCCTAATTGATCTTATGTTGCTGTGATGAAACTCTATTCCATATTAATGATTATTTAAGTCTTTATTCAATTCAATTGTTCTTAATGCTTTTTATATCCTGATCAAATATAAACATGTTTTCGTGAGAATGAATGACTACTGACCCTAGCTTTCAACTTAGACTTAATTGAATTGTTCTAATAAACATGGTTAGTCTAGGAATGGATAATCGTTTATTAGTGATATTAGGTTAATGTGTTTAAACCTTCAAGAATTATTAGACCACCTAAGGAATTAGGGGCTATAGTTTAAGAAGAGGGTCCTAACTCAAGGGATTGATTAGGGCTATTTTGTTAACTATTGTGGGACTTAAAGAACCATTAATAGGAATAGAGTACAGCAACCAATTAGGGGAAACATAGAGGATTCGACGATCCGATCTCATCTCTCTCCATATTTTCTAAACAAACTTTATCTTTTTGTTATTTGTTTTATAAAAAAAAAAAAACCAAATCTTCCGCCTAGTGGCAAAACAAATATAACCTTTATACATCCTATTGAATAACGAAATTAACTTATTGCGATTAAAAACAATCCTCGTGGGATCGATATTTTTACTACTTCGATAGTATTTGGTGCACTTGCCAAACTTCTATCAGGTATCAACATGAGTCCTTCAATCTTTTTGAATGTTGCAAGAGACATCAAGTTAATTTTGGCTCCTAAATCACATAAAGCATCTCCCAAGAATACACCATTAATAGAGATTGGAAGGTTGAAGCTCCCAGGATCTTTAATCTTGATCTTGGAATTTGTTTCAGTGTTGGTATTCTAATCTCCGGTTAACGATACCCATTATGCTGCAGTAGGATGTGTCTTAAGCTTCACAAGGTTTTGTAACTGTTGCATGCAACAAGGATTATGTTTCATCATTTCTTGTGTTGGCACATTTCAAACTTTATCTTCACTAACTCTTGTACGAAACGCTCAAAACTTCCTTCTAGACCTTGGTTTGCTCGTGCTGCGGACTTCACTTTTCTTTCGAGAGCATCAGTACTCTCCTCTACAAAGGCTTCATTATCATTGTCTTCGAAAGCTTCAGTACCTTCAGTTGCGAAAGTTTCAGTACCTTCGTCTTCAATTGGATCTTCCTCGACTTCGTCCTTGTTAATGCTTAAAGTCTTCCTAAGGCCATAACGAGTGTGGTTTGTTGTGTTCAGTTGATTTACTGTTTCTTTCAATCTTTGCGAGTAGTCTAGCAATCCATACTCATAGTAGCAGTTGATGACATGGTAACTTGGTTCTTCCTCCAGTTCATGTGCCTCAGATCCAGGATGATATTCTGGTGTTACTGGACTCCAAGAACATTCCCCTATTTGAGAAAAATTGTTTTCCGTTGACATATTTGATTGTAGTTGTCATCCTGTTACAATAAAACAACCTATTCGTATTCTAGCAAAAGAGTATGATAATTGTTTTATTACTAGATTTTAGTTGCTTGTTTTATTAATCCTAAGATTAATTCCCTAGACTCGATCTATTCCTAATATCTAAATGCAGGCTCAATCTAAAATAACTATTACTAGTTAATACCTAATGACACTACTAAATAAACCTAAGACTCTATTACTAATTTATATGCTAAACCTAAATCTAAGTGCAAAAAATAAATGGACTGACTCTAAATAACCTAATTTAACTAGACTCGATCTAATGTAGATATTATAACAACTTGTTATTTTTACTACGACTCCCTAAAATGCAATGTGAAAAATAAAATAAATACCTAAACTAAGACTCTAAAAAAAATATTAAAAAAATAAACAAAAACGAATGGGGTTAGTTCCTAAATGGGAAAACAAAAAAGAAAAATAAAACTGTTAGTACTAGATGGAAATAATAAACTAAATGGAAAAACAAAAATTAAACTATGTTAGTAATAACTAGACTCTAAAAATAAAAATGACTCAACTAAGACTAAATATTTTTGGTATTTTTGAATTTTTGTTTTTTTTTGGTATTTTTGAATTTTTGAAAACAGAAAAATAAAATGCGGAAAAGTAAAGATAAATAAAAAATAAGTAATTCAAACTGTTCATTCGAAAATATAAACAATCCCCGGTAACGGCGCCAAAAACTTGATGCTCCAATTTAACGGTTTGGTTAATTTAATGGCAAGTGTACCAGTCGTTTCATCAAGTAATAAAGTGATAACTAGAGTATCGTGAGTTCATCTTTGCTCCATTTATGTTTGCTCCATTTACTCCTTTTTAATTTACAGATGTGTGACATGTGGAAAAAATAAATCTAATGGTTAAGATTAAAAGACGTCATCACATGCTTTCTCCACTCTTGGTCACCTGATCCCTTTCTCCACCACCTCCTTCATTCCCCTTTCAGTTTCCCAGTTTCATTGCAAAACCATAGCCACATGAACAATTTTGACGAGATTAATTAATTGAAATTCCTTAAACAACGGGTCTTTTTAAATTGAAGAACAAATTAATTAATTAATTAAAATTAGAATCTCAACCAAGGGATTGAATGGATTTTAAATTGACAACCCTCTTAATCCTTTTGGTTAAAAAAACGAGTCTGAAGGGATGAAAAACCATGAAAAAGAAAATACAAGATTTTAATGTTTTGGATTTCGATTCTTAAAATAGTGTTTCGAAAATTCCTTATAAGTTTGTTACCTTTTGATGAACTGGATATCGCTCGCCGGTGGATGCAAGCAGAGGTGCGGCGAGAGGTAGATGCAGCGGTGATTTTGAGAAGAGGAAAAAGGAAGGTGCGTGTTGTTGTATCAAAGAGAACATAAGAGGAAACGTGCGTGTTTGTTCTAAATCTTTTAATCTCAACCCTTGGTTTTATTTTTGCCACATGTCAAACATCTAAGAGGCGAACATGGGTAAATGGAGGCTTCTTAAATGGAGCAAAGATGTACTCGAGTATCGTATCCACAGGGATTGTCCTTTCGTCTGAACAATTTTTGTTACTTATTTTTGTAAGGTTGACGGTATAAAAGTAAGTCGCAATTACAGAGCAAATTTAACTGTTTTTGTTGCATAAAAGTAAGTTGTGGTTACGATTCTTCGAATCCCCTCTGAATATTCGTTGTTGGATAATACGTAATCTAAATGTCGCGTTTATTTAGCTTAGAGTGACTATACAAGTAATGAGGTCATTGGGAGTTTCCTAAATAGGTAGGGTACCACCTGACCCAATGGGTTTTAGCCACTGGGTACCTAATTAGGTCTTTTCCTCCGATGGCTAACTGCACCTGTTGATCGCACGGTGATCCTTATGTGCGGGGTCTTGCTAATTCAGAGGTAATTGAAACAAAAACTTTATATTGGCTTTCCAGTGTTTCCCAAGGCAATGAAGACCAAGGTTCCCTTAGGTCTGACCATCTATGAATCTTATGACACTCATAACACACTCTCTCTATGCTTACTTAGTAGTTCTACAAACGGGCAGCCCTAATCTATGTCTACCTTACTAAGGGTTTCAAGAGAATGGTCTTACTAAGTTATAGATTTAAGTCGGACAGCTAGGTGCTTATTTCCCTAATTACTAACCAGTTAATTCCTAGCCTCGGTAATGCACCACACGACCCAATGGGTTCTAGCCACTAGGTACCTACGTCTAGGGTCAACAATTCTTATGGCATCTTTGGCTAGTTTATAATCAGCCTTTATAATCACTTACTTCCTAGACAAATAGTTATCAGTAAAGAGATATAAATATCAAGATATTAGAATCCAGTTAGTGATAGCAATATTAGGTCATGTCACAACCTAAGTACCTAATCTAGGGTTGCACCTCTCACATAAATAAAACAACTTCCTAATAAAACTATATAGTGGACAAAAGAATAAATAAAATAAAATAAAATAAACGACATATTAAATTAGAAGTCTAACCTAAAAAGATTTAGTTACACATGGTAACTAAAAACAAGTTAATAAAGATAAAAACATACCCTAGAAAATCAAGGAGAAGATATATTCTCTCCCGAAGCTCAAAAGTAGCCTTCCTTTTGAACTGTCACAGTTTTGAACGAAAAATTCTGAATGAGTAAGGCTAGTATTTATAGTGGACATTTCTAACTGGGTGTGGGCTAAAAACACGGGCTAAACCCAGAAAAGGAATAAAATGACGATTGCGCCCCCGCATTTTGAGATTCTTGGGGTGCATGGCATATGCTTGAGGCGCATAAGCCTCTTTGCAAATGCCCTAGGCTCATTTTGCATGTCCTAGCCGCATGGTAATGAAATTACATGCCCTAGGCACATGCTCTTGTGCTTCCAGGCCCAATTTCTTCGATCTTCGTCATTTTTCTCAATCAAAATCGTAGAGAAAACAATCGGAAAAACTTGCCTAGTACCGCTAGCTTTGTAAGGTGATTTTTTTTAAGGTACAAAGGTTGGAAGATTGGTCTATTTTGCTAAACAAATTCATTGCATAAAAAGATGAGAAATAGATTCATTGCATAGAAACGGTCATGTGAGATTTTTTTATTTTTTTACACGTCATATGCTTATGTGTCAACTTGTTTCTGAAACAAAACGCCATGTCAGCTTTGACTGAGTTAAAATCAAGGAGGACCATGAATTTGCAAAGGGGGTAAAACTTAAGGGACCAAAAGTGCTATTTTTAAACTTGGGGGACCAAAATCGCAAGTTTGTGAAACTTGGGGGACCGAAAGTGCATTTTATCCAAAACATTATCAAAGTCTCAAAATCATATGCAATCGTTCTAATACTACTCCTTTTTACTGCTAAAACCTACTGAAAATGACTGAAAAACATGCTAAAAATAACGTAAGATGGCTTGTTATCAGACCCAAAGGCTCCTTGTTTGAGAATGTCTTTTGAAATTATGTGTGGTTGGGCGCTGGCCCATACCAGAATAGTTCTCAAACAAACATGTCTAACGGTTATTGGGGTACGTGCAGAAGACACAATTAGTAACTATAATCTAATATAGATGCTCTCGGTAATTGTATGTGGCAGTGAGACCTTTCATCGGTTTAAACATCATAGCATGTGGGTGTCAATCCTCCTTGTACTCGTCTGCAAAATGTTTGGCCCTAGCTTTGTAGAAATATTGATATATACATGTCTGCATCAACATATAATAATATGTAACCTACATAGAATATAACATGTTTATTGCTCAAAAAAAGAATATAACATGTTTAGGTATTACGTAAATAACAATGTGTTTCTTTAATTTGAAATTGTGTAAGGTAACCAGGAAGCTGCCTCGTCTTATAAATGAGGGCAGCGTTAAATCTCAATTTACAAGCGGGGCTAGAGAAATTGTCCCCCAAACAAAGTCGTAAACCATCTCTAGGTCCAAAAAAAATACTCTAAATAACTCAAATCAACATAGGCGACACTCTTGTCAACGAAGAGAGTGATTCCCACCCTATCTAATAAGTATATGCTACATGCAAACGACTCACGAACTATTTCACTAGGTAGCTAAACCATGCATTAGCCCCATTCGTGTCATCCACTTCCTAATCTGCCTACATAACTAATACCAAGTAGCTAAACTAATGTGTTTAAGCTTAATTAATACCATCATGCCTTGGTGGTGAATGCTACATCGACATTGTGATCCGTATTTTACTCAGGTTTGAAAGTTGTTGATTCTGAAAATAAAATATATATTTTTTTGTCGAAATTCCGAAAATAAAAATAAAAATACATAAAAGGCATCAACAGTGACTAGGAGAATAAAACTACTTGACGATAGTGTAATGATTCGTGTATTCCTATTATTCCACTTTTGTCTATTATTGGAAATGTCGTTTCTTGCAGGCCACTTTTTCGCCGTCCAATTTTCTTAGTCCTATCTGTTAACTTTATTTAGTTACTATTGTATATAACCAAATTTCAGAAATCTTAAGATTAATGAGACTATATAGCTAATACCAGATATATAACAACTAATCAAAGTGAAATGGAAGTGACCAACAAATACATAGTGATAAAGTATCACATTGAAGATTCCCCAAAGGAGTCCCATTTTGAAGTCAAAACTGAGGCTTTTGGTCTTTCCTTGGAGCCAGGTTCTGATGAAATCATAATAAAGAATCTATATATCTCTATTGACCCATATCTTATTAATTGCATGAAAAGCTACAGCCCTTCTCATAATGCTATTAGCTTTGCAACTCCACTGACTCCAGGCCAGGTACTCATCATTTGTTTGGTACTCAAAATTCTTTATATAGGAGAAGTAGAAATTGATTTATTCGTTAATAATTTGCAGTCCGGTTGAGTGAGATTGAACCGGACTTGATCCTGGTTTAATGGGTTCGATTGTGGTCCAACAGCAGTTAATTCAACCTGTTTTCCGGTTCCATAACCGGAGTGTTGGATCTTGATTGGACCAAAACGAAACTTTTAATAGTTAAGGGACCAAAAGAAAATCCAAAAATAAGTTGAGGGACCGAAACGAAACTTTTATAGTTAAGAGATTAAAACGAAACCAAAAAATAAGTTAAGGGACCAAAAGAGTAATTAAGTCTTAAATTTACATTATTAGGCATAATATTATGTCGTCTCCGCCACCTTTTTATGTATTTTTATTCATAAAGCAGTTTTTGCCAAGACTTGAACCCTTATTATCTACGGAGTGATATTTAAGCAAAATTAACGACCATCTAATTAATAATTTTTTGTAAATTATATTTTATATATATTCTATCGCTTTTTGGCAACCCCAACAAAATCTCTCAAGATGGTTATCTAGTATGGTTTTCAAAACATTGTTGCTAAGCTTCTTGTTGTTGTCCTATTTTGGCACTTTTCCAGGCTATTGATGCTCTAGTTATTGGAAGAGTTGTGACTTCTGGGAATGCTAAGTTTGAGAAAGATGATTTGGTTATGGGAGTATTCACTTGGGCTGAGTACAGTGTGGTCAAGGAACAAAGCATAATAAAAAAATTAGAGTCCTTTGAATTTCCACTTACTTATCATCTTGGAGTTCTTGGTAAATGTTTAAACTTAGCACCGAACTACTCTCTTTTTTCTGGTTTTTACTTGCTGTCATAAGGTTGAAGAAAAATGTCTAGTGAATGGAATGAAAAGTGTTTTATAAGATATCCTTTTTGCAGGATTTAGTGGACTGACAGCTTATGGAGGATTTTTTGAAATTTGTAAACCTCAAAAGGGTGAAAAGGTATTTGTTTCAGCAGCATCTGGATCAGTTGGAAATATTGTAGGACAATATGCAAAACTTTTAGGTTGCTATGTTGTTGGCTGTGCTGGGAGCCAAAAAAAGGTGAGCTTTATTAGGATCATGCCCTTGAGTACAATGATTTTGGCTTTAAGCTGAAAATATTAATCCATGAATTTATTTTTATCTTAGGTGACATTACTCAAAGAAGAGCTAGGATTTGATGATGCCTTCAACTACAAGGAAGAAACTGATCTAAACTCCACTCTTAAAAGGTTTGTGAGTGATGTCAAATACTAAGAACCACATCCACATACATAGATATTGGACATGACAGAGACACAGAGGCATGTTTCAGACACAAAAAATTCTTTTTTTATCTTAAGTGTCGATGCTACGCAGCTAAATTATATCATTTAGATTGAAAAGAAGTTCATAATTAAAAATATTTAATGAGATTGATTTCCTTTGATTTAATTTGTTTTGAATATTTCAGGTACTTTCCCGATGGAATTGACATATATTTTGACAATGTCGGGGGTGAAATGCTAGAAGCAGCAGTTGCTAACATGAAAGCATTTGGTAGAGTGTCTGTTTGTGGTGTAATTTCTGAGTATACTGATGTTGGAAAGAGAGCTTCACCAAATATGATGGATGTTGTATATAAGAGAATCACCATCAGAGGATTTTTAGCTGCTGATTTTATGAATGTTTTCGGAGATTTTTCTGCTAAAACATTAGATTATCTCCGCAATGGTCAGTTGCAGGTGATTGAAGACAGGTCGTTGGGTGTAGAGAGCATCCCTACTGCATTTATTGGACTCTTCAATGGAGATAACGTTGGAAAGAAAGTTGTTGTTTTAGCAGATGAGTGATCATGTAATGAAATAAGAGGCTAAAATGCTACTATTGCCTCAGGAACTTAATCTTTGGAATAAGATTGATTTTAAGCAAACTTGCTTTAACTGAATATTAGGTGGTGACAACTTCAAAAATTTATTAATAAGACTTTTAAATTCAAATTTGAGTCCTTGTTCTGTTGAAGCGGTATTGAAGTCTCACATTGTCTTTTTTTTTTCTTAGGAAAAGTTTCACAATATTGTCAAAGTTCCTTGCCTGTATGTGTGTTTGCCCAAACACATGTATGTTATCCACCTAACTGTCTGGAAAACTTGACAATATAAATTATAAGACTACAAACACAACTTCAATAGGTTGAACATCGATAGAACCAGATAATTAATATTTAAATAAAAAAAGTTAAAAAAGCATAGTAAAATAAAGTTAATTAAACTGACTATAGTTCTCAATCAAGTTAAATCATGTTCAACAGGTTAAACCAGCTGGTTTGGTCTTTAAAACACTTCTTTCAATCATCTTAACTGTTGAATTGAATATTAATGGACTTCGTGTAAATGAAGGGAAGGGAAATTTAAATATGAAACTACATATCACATTTGATAATGCTAAATCTCCTAAAATATCAACTGAAATATTATGGCTATAGGAAAGCTCGAAATGCAAGGAAGCTTCTTGTTGGTAATAGTAAAAAGTAGAAGACATTATGTCATTGACTGGGCAGAGCCCATACCGCTGACCCAATACATGGAGGTTCATTAACCCATAATCCTCTCTAGATTTAAGTAACATGAATGATCTTTTGTGAGCCACATTGGAGAAGAACTCGCCTTGAGCTAATCTCCAACAGCCTCCTGCGCCCTGCGTCGGATTTAACGGAGACACACACAAGATCTCCACTATATAAGTGTGACTTTGCATCAAACCTAAGGTACGGTCATATTTTACCTCTTTTCACACATTTTTCCTTTCACAATCTTATTCTGACTTGAGTGTTGGAGTTCTAACCTGATTTGTATGTTCAATTACCTTGTCGAATGACCTTCCACCATGGCTACCGCCGCATTGGAATCTGTCTTGCACGAGCATTTCAACCGATCATTCGAAGTTCTGGTCTACTCCAGATCATTAGCACCGGACGATGGGGAAACTTTTCATCGATTCCTTCGGATTTCCCCAATTCCACCACTGTAACTATTTTACGTTATACTTTTTGATGGCCGGATCTCGAGACCCCAAGAGCACCACCACTGATACTTCCAGTTCCACAACCGCTCTTCGTTCCGCAATTCAAACTTCACGAAATGACACTAACATTATCCTTTCTCGATCAACCTCTCAATCTCCCTCTTCATATGGATGCAGTCGTATGTGGTATGCATTTTAACTCTGTGGTATTTAAACCAATTTTCTGGATTAGATCCCATCATCCCTGAGTGTGGTCTTTGAGGTTCTCTGATTATTTTGGGCGTGATAAACCTCCTAAAAGACAAGTTCTCTCCTTGAATTGAAGGGTGTGAAAGTTTCTACCGCCTTTCTATCTGACCTTTTAAATGTACCTTTGTCTCTTATGGGTGTGTAATGATTTTGTCTTGGTTCAGACACGATGTAACTTCTCTCCTTTGCATCTTTGGCTTTCTTTTCAACATTACTCTCCTCACCGTTAATATAGCATTATGCTCTTGACATGATCTCCTCCATTGAAACCGCCGAATTTTAGGTGAGGGATTCATTAAACTGACGCGCCTTCATACCAGTCTGAAATGCCCCAACGAACATCTTTTGAATCAAGCTCACCACCTTGACTGTAGCGTCGTTAAATTGGGCGACGTATTCTCGTAACGATTCATTATGTCCCTGGTGCACATTGACGAGGCTGGTGGTACACACTTTTGTTGGTCTATATGGCTAATAAGTAGCTAAGCTAGAGGGGGGTTAGTAGGTTTTTGAAAATATTTCGGAGTTTAAGAAAATATCGTTTGATAAAATTGACTATTGATTTCGTGCGCAAACAATCACAACAATAGACAAAGAGGTAAAGCAATGTGAATAAAGATTTCAATCTTAGAATTGAGAGATTCATGATTCAAATCTTATGTACAATCAAATTTCAATAACCTTGAACAATTAACAAAACAATAGACAATTTCAAACCAAACCTATATGACAATACACCTAACAATCAAACAAACACAATGCACATGAAATTGCATAATTGAATTGTTATTGCAATTAATTGATCCAAGTAAAATTGTTATAACCTAATTCAATGAATTAGATTAATCTTTTTAAGGAAAAACAACTTAAATCAACACTAGCTATTATTCTATCAATTATTCAATTAATCAAGTGCTTATAATGAAAAGTAAAAGGAAAGGGAAAAGAGAACACCGGTGATTATAGTAGTTCACATTTTTGGTCCTCGCTAGGGCTACGTCTACTCTACTTGATGAAGTACCCCTTCACCAAGGTCATCCACTATGTAACAAAATTTGAATACAATGTGTTTACAAGAGTTCCTTGGAATCAAAACCTAATTCTTCAACCCTAATGCATACACTCCTCAAACTTCAAGTACCCCTTGGATTTGGTACTCCTTGAATCCTTGGATCCAAGATTACTCGTGCACTTCTTCTATCTCTTCACTAGACTTTTCAATTCTACGTTCGCTAAACAAACCCCCTTCGACTTCAAGAACGGTTAGAAAGACCCCCAACCCTTTGGAGGCGGAATGAGATCCTTCAATTCACTTCAAATCCTTGATTAAACCCAATCAATCTTCTTGAGAGAACCAAACTACAATCCTTATAGCACCCTAGCAAAGCAATGTATCTCAAAGAGCAAAGTGATTCCAAGGAAAAGTGTTTAATCTTGAAGAATTTATATTCTATGAGTTTTTGAGACCTAGGGAGAATAGATGCAAATGATTCAATGAATTGTGAGTTAGGAGAAAAAGGGTTTATATAGAGAGGTGTAAAAAGACATAATTTTCGCACAAAAGTAACTGCATGAATCAATTCATTTAATGAGTGGATCCATTCAAATGACAAAAGATAAGCCTAGAGATAAGGATAGGATATGAAGAATGATATGTGTCAGGAGATGAGTGAAACGATTCAAAACTTGCCCAGATGAAGGAATGAATCGAATCAGAGTTGAGGTGAATCGATTCAGATAGAGTCAGAGAGTTTTGTGATACGATTCACATATGATTGAAACGATTCAAACATGAAACGATTCATAAATATAATGAATCGATTCACAGGATTCAGGGACTTTTGTGATACGATTCAGAAACCACTTAATCGATTCATGCAGAGAAAATGCTCATATAGACAGACGCCAAGACAAATCTAATGACAGCATAAGCTAGGGTGCTTTAACATAATTCTAAGGCAGGCATAACCATAATCAAGTAATCTAAATGCAACTATAGCTAACAACATAAAACACAATACTAGCATCATCAAAAACTATAGCTAGGGCTTCAATCTCCCCTTTTTTGATGATGTCAAACACGCCCTTTTGATTATGTTGACTTAGCTCCCCCTGAAACTTACAGCGTAATGCAAGCACAAAGCATATACACACAACATATATATATATATATATATATATATATATATATATATATATATATATATATATATATATATATATATATATATATATCCTCGTCATATCATAAAGCCAAAGTAACATATATACAGAGTGAAGATAATACAAATAGTGAAGATAATAAGCATGGCAAAGTAAACCAAAAGTATGCAAGTATCAAGCAACATAAACCAAAAGATGTATCAAGCAACATAAAACCCACATAAACCAAAAGCATGCACTTCTCCCCCTTTGACAAACTCAAAAAGGGAGAAACAAAGTATGAAATTCAGTGCCACAACAAGCTAAAAGAGTTTAATGTATGAAAAAAAAAACATAAATGACACAAATCATAAATTTTTGAAATGATAAACTCCATTGCAACCATCAGCCATCATTTATTGGGTCAATCGAAATGGTTGCATCACCCTCCTCAGGAAAGAAATCATCAGTTGTACCAACAAGATTTGTGTTCCACCTATGAAACTGGTCCTTCATCTCATTGAAAAGAGTCTTCTGGGTGTCAAATATTGATCATTTAACCTTTGTATCATGTAAACCTTGAGGTCACTGATACTAGCTAGTACATCAGTCATGTCATGCACTTGAGTGTAACACCCCGTTTTCCCAACATAAAAATTTCTTTAAAAAGAATAGCATGCATCAGAGTAAGCACATAAACAGGGCATCACATATCTTAAAACATCTCATGTTAATGATTAAATAAACATTAAATCTTCATAAATTATTAATCATCGTCGCAGCGGAATAATCATAAGGAAAAGCATCTCAAAATCTTTGGCACACAGGCCTCAACAACGTCTTAATAAAATCTTCAAAAAGAACATAATCATATCATAACATAATACGCAAGGAACAGAGAAAATAAAGAAGATCCCCTATCCCGTTACGTATCAGAGCACCTAGACTCGACTGCAGAAATCCTCACACGTCTGCACCTAATCTTGGTTACCTGCACTTGCCCACGAGGCGGTAATTCCAGCAGAAGGGGTGAGATTCACAAATAATTATATTAAACATGTAATTAAATAATCACAATTCAACAACCAACATAATTCAACTTATCACAGATAAACATCTAGCATTTAGAACATCAACATAAACAACACATCATTTAGTATCATCATAATCAACATCATCAACATCTTAGTAAACATCTTAGACGACTCGACTCGACTCGACATCATCACTTGACTATGCAACCCTACGTCTTATATGCATGTGGTACCAATCCAGGGCATGAGCCCTCGTCGCTATGAGCATAAATATACTCCAAGGCATAAGCCTTCGTCGCTGGTGAGCAAAGCTCCAGGGCATGAGCCCTCGTCGCCGGTGAGTAAAAACTCCAGGGCATAAGCCCCCATCATAGAATGAGTATGCATGAGACTCAACACTTTTAACTTAAACAAGTTAACATCTTAAACGTCGCAAAACATCTTATTCATCAAAGGACTGACACATGCAGCAACTATACATACATAGACAGCAACATGACAGCAAGTACTTCATAAAGTATAACATTAATATGGCAAACATCGCATGTAATTCAAGCATTCATCACTTATTCAATTCATATTATCACACATAAGCTTCATAAAATCATCATAAACAATCTCAATCATCATGTATCATCATCACAGATCATAATAAACATCAGTAACAGTCCCAGAAGCTACCCAAAGGTCATCTCTCATGGTTCAATGCGAAACAGTTCGCAAACAGCACACGGTTCTAGGTTCTGACTTAACTCGCTATGGCGAGTAGGATAGCTCGCCTCGCGAGTACTAAGGTCCTGCTCGCTGTGGCGAGTTGGATTGCTCGCCTCGCGAGCTCTAGGGTACTGCTCGCTATGGCGAGCTGGGTTGCTCGCCTCGCGAGTAAACTAGGTCTACTCGCCGCGGCGAGTTGCATAGCTCGCCTAGGCGAGCGATGAACAGACTGCTACGGGTTCTTGCGAAAATCACACAAAAGTGTCCCAAATTCATCTTCTAAATCATCTACACTCTCAGAAACAACATCATTATGATTAATCTACGTTCTGTACTCATCCTACACCTCTGTTCTATAGTTTCATAGCCTAATTCATGATCTTTCTCCATTTTTAACCTAATTTCAATTCTCTCAAAACAGCCCTATGATTGTTTAATCTTGATTAGATGAATTACAGAATAATAAAATCAAATGCTAGGCTCACCCTTACCTTAGAATTGCAGAAAAATCGCAGACCTAGCTCTCTTCTCACTTCACGTCCGTTTGCACCTTTTTCCAAAACTCTGTACGCGTACTGACTCTCTTGACCTAATTTCCCTTTATATACTCCCAACAAATCTTATCTTATTTACTCTTTCTCCCACATAACTCTCTAAAATCCAAAACTAACCCACAACTAAATATTTTATTTTATTTTCAAATCTTATTTTATTAAACAATAAAATAAGTTACCACGTCGCATAAAATCATATTAAATCTTCACTTAACATCACATAATATATATATAAAAATATATAGCAATTTCTCAAATAAATCAAATAATTAAATAATCAAAAATGGGCGTTACATTGAGCACCATTTCCCTAATGTGCTTCAACAAAGTCAGGATCATAATCAAGATCACTCCTCAGCCTGCTGTATTTTTGCATCTCCTTCTAGCCCAGCATCCTCATTGTTGAAGTTTGCTCTTATTTGGTCCACCATTTCAACAGAAGAATTAGCAGGAACATCCACATCATCATATAGCCAGAAATCACCATGATCATAACACCAATGCTCTCTGGAATCTTAATAATAGTGCATCTTGTTCACAGCACCATTATCAAGACCACTCCTAGGTTTTTGCTTGGTTAGGATAGGGTCAGCGGTCAGAATTCCATTGTATTTTAGGACAAGTCCAAGGAAGGAGGGAAAGGGCAATTCCTTAGAAACATCCAGCTTGTAAGTAATCATCCTGTTGCACAAAAATAGTGGCCAGTTCATTTTGATCCTATTCTTTAACAGCCACATCACTTGTAGATCAAAGTTGTCAATTCTCCCAAAATTGTCCTGCTTGCATATTATCATCTTGGCAATAATCCAATGTAAAATTCTATCATCACACTTAAGTTGCATAACACTGAAGTTGGAGTATTCTAGAGGGACAACACAACTTTTAAAGATACTTTGCACAAATAACTCCTTATTGTAGTCAGCAAACACATCCGCAGTTTCAATATCAACACCATCACACTCAAGACCCACTAAATTAGCCCATTTTCCCGGAGTTAAAGAGACCACACAATTTTTAAAGGGACAGATAAAGCTGACATTAGCAGGTTGTCTTTCAGCAATATAGTAAACAACCTTAACTTGACAAGGATCATATGAGTTTCTTAGTCCTTAAAATGTCCCAAGGTTTTGAAAAACTAACAAATCTTTGAACCCAAACCCTAACCTATCTATAACATCAATATCACAAAAGAATTTACTTGAGGTTAACCTAGAGTTATGAAATTTGTTTAGATACATGTCATAATCACTTGCCAGCAGTAAATCTTCAACCAGGACACCTGCCATACCTCTACCAATTGAAACCCCATCACCTCTCTGAGGCCGGCTCCTGCTACTTCTGGTAAGTGTGTTAGGTTTGGGACCCATTTGATTGTGATAGAGAAGTGGCAAGAAGGAATTCAGAGGGTTTGAAATTTTGTGTTTTACGTTCGCAGAGAGTGAGAAGAGAGAAAGGGAAGGTTGTTTTTGAAATGAAAGCTCATGATGCAGTGGAGGTATTAGTTTTTACGCATATGAATCGATTCACTCATTTACTAAATCGATTCATTTTTATAGTGAGCCAAGGATGAATAGATTCACTAGTTTAAGAAAATGAATGCATATTTAGTCAAGTTAACACAAAGAACATAGAGACCATCTTAAACATCCTTAACTAGATCAAGCAAACAATCGTAATTGAAATACAAGCAACGCATGCAAGATAAGGCATAAGACAAGAGATAGCATGCAAAGGAATAAGAGATGATCAACAAACATGTACTCATAGGATAATCGCAGTTAACATATAAGAGAACACAAAAATAACTAGAGAGTGATAGGAAGAAATTTTTCAAGGAGACTTCAAAGTGCAATTGAGTCTCCAAGAAACTTTTACCTTTAACCAACAAAACTTACTTCCTTACTAGAGTGCTTTAAGATAAAATGATGATTGAGAGGCCATTCCTAATCAACCAACGTGATAAGACAATGGAGAGGTTAAGAGTTTAAAGTCCTCGAATACGCTTCATCACACTTTTACTCATGTTGTCCTTGAAATTTAAGGAGCTTATTGTGGAGCATCATCCTTGACTTTCTTCATTCATCATTAAACCTACTTAAAACAAACATACATTTCCCAAACTTTTGGAAGTAAGATAAAAACAAGGAATTCCATGGTTGACTTGTGAATTAAAGAAGTGCTAATGAGTATGAAAGTGAAGAAAAGGCACATCTTAGATTTGGGGTCTTAGACAACCTAGAAGGAAAATTTCCTTTAAGGTTGTAGGACACACTGTCACAAATCAATTAGGATTCCTTTGGCTCCCAACACAAGTTGGAGCCTTGGGATGAGTTTCACAACAATGGACTTTAGGCACCGACATCATTATCCCTTTAGGAACCTCAAATCTTCTAAAGTGACAATGAGGTGTGGTGTTTCCACTAATACCACATTAATGGCACCTAACAGTAGGAGTATGAGCTTTGCTATAACCCTTTTTCACATAAGAATATTTTGTATAAGGTCTTTTAAATGGAGTTCTTTCATCTTTTGAGTTCATAGCAAAAGTCATAGTTCCTTTGGAAACTTGCTCTAGTTTCTTATTTAGAGACTTAATCTCTTCATGTAAGCTAGGACAAATTTCACAACTTGCAAAATCCATCCACTTACTATCATATTTGAGTGGATCATGCTTAGGTGACTCTATTGTGGGACTTACAATTTTCTCATTAACAAGTGATGCATGCTCATCCCTTAAACTCTCAAAAGATTCTTTAAGTTTAGAAATTGTGGATTCTAATTTCAAAATAATTTTCTTTTGAGCAATTAACTTTTCAAAGGCGTTTAGAGATTAGGCATGCATTTCTTCAATAGAATCTTGTAAGTCCTTATAAGTGGGTTTAAAATCAGAGTAAGAGTCGGAGTCCGAGTCCGAGAAGATTACCACATTTTTAGCTTTCCTCATTTGACCCATGAAGCAAAGGTCGTCTTCTTCCTTGTTTTCGGTGTCACTAGTATTGGAGGTAACTTCATCTTCTTCCCAAGCAATGTAGGCCTTTCTTCCTCTAGAGTTTCGGTTGGAACTGGATCTTCTTCTTTCTTTAGCGAGTTCTGGACATTCACTTTTGTAGTGACCTACTTTTCCACAACCATAGCAACTAACTACTTTTTCATCACTCTCTGATTCCTTTCCTTTTCTTGAGGACCTTCTAAAGTTCACTAAGTTTTTGTCATTGTGCATTAACCCATTCCTCTTAATGTAACGGTTGTACCGTCTAACGAACATGCTCATTTCCTCTTCATTTATAGTATCATCATCAGATTCATCATCATTTTGAGCCGAAGAGGTAGATACGGACGAGGTGGTGTTTAATGCAATAGACTTCCTTTTCTTCTTCTTAGAGTCTTCTTCACTTGACTTGAAATGATTGATCTCATGCTCATGTTCTTTTAACTCGCCAAAGAGTGTGATCATGCTAAGAGCGTTGAGATTTTGTGACTCCTTGATAGCGGTAACTTTAGGCTACCATTCCTTAGTCATACATCTCAAAATTTTATTAGTGCAATCTTGGTTTGAAATTGTTTTACCAAGGTTTTGCAACTTGTTTACAATATGAGTAAATCTCATTTGCATTGAAGAGATGGTTTCACCATCTTCCATGCAAAAAAAGCTCATATTGTTGCACATGGGTATTAACTTTTGATAGTTTAACTTCATCGGTTCCTTCGTGAAGGGTTTCCAATGCATCAAACATGTATTTAGCCGTCTTACAATGAGAGACGGAATGATACTCATTAACCCTAAGAGAGGAGATGAGAATATTTCGTGCCTTCAAATCGTATTGGACCTTGTGTTTGTCATCATCACTCCAATCCGATTTAGGTTTGTCTAGAACGACCCCGTCTTCACCGTTAGCGGCAATTTGCGGTTGAAACCACCCATTGACAATGGCGTCCCAAACATCCATATCCACGGATTGGATGTGAACGCTCATGCATTCCTTCCAATGGTCATAATTTTCTCTGTCGAAAATAGGTGCTCTATTATACGCCCCGTTGGGCTCCTTGTTAGCCATATGGATCAACTCTTCCGGTAGTTAACCGTAAGAAGAGACCAAGCTCTATGATACCACTTGTTGGTCTATATGGATAGTAGGTAGCTAAGCTAGAGGGGGGTGAATAGCTTTTTGAAAATATCTCGGAGTTTAAGAAAATATCGTTTGATAAAGTTGACTATTGAAGTCGTTTGCGAATAATCACAATAATAGACAAAGAGATAAAGCAATGTGAATAAATACTTCAATCATAGAATTGAGAGATTCACGATTCAAATCTTATGTACAATCAAATTTCAATAACCTTGAACAATTAACAAAACAATAGACAATTTCAAACCAAATCTATATGACAATAAACCTAATAATCAAACAAACACAATGCACATCAAATTGAATAATTGAATTGGTATTGCAATTAATTGATCCAAGTAAAATTATTATAACCTAATTCAACCACTACAAGAAAACTGAATTTTAGATTTGAAATTTAGCGTCGGCCACCGACACCGACGCTATTAGCCTCGGTTTTGCGTCGGATTAGCCCACTCTAAATCCCATGTTTACTTTTCCTTCTTTCATGAAAATATTAGCCTCGGCGTATCCGACACCAATTTTCCAATATGTAGACGCTACTTTTATTACTCAGTTTTCATTTATTTAACCTCAGCCTATCCGACTCTAATTAATAAAGTCTGTTTTAGGTTGTTTAAAAAGAATGTATCGACATGGATCGAACACATGTCTTTTCAGATTTGAGCTATACCACTGCACCAGGCTTTTGTACATAGTTTAATATAACTCAAAATAATAGTCTTATTTTAATATTTTCAATATATGGAAATGAAAATTGATAGATAATGAATATATCATATGACTGAACACAAGTGCCCTCAGATCTAGATCGCGTTTTCCACTTTTCCCTCACACGACTGCGCTACCACCACTCCAGCCGGCGAAAGAGTTTCAGGTGCCACCAACCACTCTTCTCCTTCACCACGATGACAATACCACAGCTATTTTCCACCTCAGCAACGCTAGTCAGTTTCTCTCATCTCTACTCCAATACTGCAGCTGTTGATTTTCCTTTCACTGTCAGTTCCTTTGTTAAATCCTTTGGACTCAATTTTATCTATTTATTTTGAATATTTTTTGGAGTTTCTTGTGACTTGTATATTTGGGGATATTATAGCTAGTTTTGTGAGTTAAGAGTTTTGATTATTTTTAATCTTTTAGAAGTGAAAGATATAATAGATTAGAAGGTATCCAGAATTTGACTTTTAACCATTGCAATATCTTTTAATATAGCATACAAAATTGTTGTGTGGTTCGTTGTTGAGGTATTTAAATCACTAATTACTTGTCTGAAGCATAATTTTCTCATTTTCTATCATTAATTTGAAGTTTCATTTTCGCATATTGGTCAGTCATATATTTCTGGCATTCTCTGGTTCATCTAGATCTAAAGGATTTTCAATTTGTTTCATTCTCTGGCTCCCTTTTCTCTATCAATCAATTATGTTTATTTATCTCTTCGCATTCATTAATCGAATCTCAATTTGTTCCAGTTTCCGGTTTCAATCTTCATATGGTGATGACTGATGGAAAACAATCTCTTCTCTGCAAAACTCTCTACTGATTCACACTCTTCTCAGAAGCTAAGCACGGCGTCAGGTCTGGTCCATATGGTCATATTTTCTGGTCGGATAACTTCAATTTTGGACATGCCGGTGCCAGAAATAACTGGGCAAAAGGTTACTATACTAAAGGAGTTAAGTTGTCTGACTTCAAGGTATTTTTTCTTTAAAATTTGTTTACAATTGTATTTGAAACTTGAGAGTTTAATTTTTTTTCTTTTCGGATTTGTGTAGTTATTTTTTTTTTTCAGTTACTATTTTAGTTATTCATAACTTTCACTTTCATGTTTATGTAGAAATTTAGTATGTTATTCTCTTAAAATATATTGTCCTGTGTTATTAAGGTTCTCATGTGGAGATATATAATAGTGAATAAGAACCTTTGATTTCTATGGATACTAATTGTACAAGGACTTCTTGAATCAGGTTCAATAAGGTTCTCGTTTACCAGTATCCGCATTGAAGGGGCAAGTTATTGGAAGAGAATTGGTGAAAAGAAGTTCAATCTTGAGCACCTTGTTCATGTACTTCTCAATTATGAACTAAAGTAAGTTAATTGGCATATAAATAACTTCTATTGTCAGTAGCAATATTTGGGATTGTATTATTAAACTAAAAGTAATCTCTAAAACCATTTTGACTGAATAAAGCATTCTGATCGACATGGTTGTGATGTTCCTTTTATGTATCTTTTTTATCATTAAGTTGTGAGGTGTTTGACACTGGATTTTATATTACATTGGTTATCATTTTTTCATCTTTGAAAGCTTGTATAGTCTTTAAATTCATTTATACTTGATCATGTTGACAACTAGTAAACTGAGACAAAGATCTTATCTGAGAAAACTTTGTATTTATACAAATACAAAGTTATGATGATTGATCTTCTGTAGGAATGGAAAGCTAGGCTACTGATGGAACATTCTTCTTCTGTCAAATACCCTTTAGTATCTTATACTTTGGTTGACACCAATAAGATTCAACAGGAACTTTCAAAGCCCAGGATTCTTGAGAGGTATATTCATCTCTTCCTTTCTTATTTCAGCTATATGTTTTGAAAGCATCTTGAGCAATTCAAAGATACTACTATAGATTTGTTTTTATCAACTATTATAGATTTGTTTCGACAGAAATTATACTAGAGAACTGAACCATTATAAGTTAGCGAGTAACCTTTGATTTCAATGTCTTCAGAACAATTATAAGTTAGTAGCCTTTGATTATTGTTCTCAGAAATTTATAATACTAAGCACAAATGTCTGACATTAAGTTAGTAACCATTAAAATTGTTTTTAAAACATTGAAGTCAAAGGCTACTGACTTACTCATTGCAGGTGTAGCAAACTCTAGTTGAAATTGTTTTAAAGACAATGAAATCTATAGCTACTAACTTATAATTGCCCTGAAGAACCAAACTCTAGTAGAATTGTTTTGAATGGTCTGGTTTGCCGTTGTTATTAACGTTTCAGTTGTGGTTAGAGACTATAGATATATAGCTAGTTAAATTAGAGGCTATAGATATATAGCTAGGTGCAGTTTTGTTCAAACTTGTGTCTTTCAACCCTCAAAGAAACGGTCTCGATACAAAGTTCTCATAATATATGATAATGCATTATTAATTTTAAAAAGTATAGTTTTATATAAATTATTTATTTATATTTGATTTGATTTGGTAATTGTTTACCTTATATTAATTTGTTATAGTTACCACATGTGGTCTTTTAGTTTGCTCATCATTTTATTTTCAATTTATCATGTTCCTTCTGAAGTAGGTAGTTGCGCAGAGAAGTCTTCTGCACAGCAAAGTGTCTATAGATGAATTCATGGAAGCAAAAAGTAGAGGTTAATTCGGGACCACCATTGAGGGAAATGTTTTGAAGGTAGAATAATCAAGTTACATGTAGAATTCAATCTCTCTTTCAAAAAAAAAAATGTAGAAATCAATCTCATCTTTATTATAAATTGTGTCTAGTGTTATTAACTAATAGTGCATTATAGGAGCCTGTGAAGCTATTTATGTTGCTGTTTTTGTTTTCAATATATTAGTCATAATTTTGGATTTTTTATTCTTAAGTTTTCATATCTACCTTATACTTAAAACCATATAAATTGCAGCCTTCTCTTTTGATTAAAATTTGATTTCAAGCTATCATATAAATCTCTCATTGATTCTGCCTTATGTATATTGTTTTCGGACAACAAAGTGAATGGGATCAAAGCTATACGTTTCATCCGTCCACATAAGAGTGAGTTCAACTTCTTATCTTAGTGATATTGTTGTGTTCAGCCAGATCTATTGCTGTACTAAATTAGTGTGTATGGGCAGAGAGACTAATTCTCTATAAAACTATGCTAATGTTATTTCAGTTTGTTTGAATTTATATTATGTGAATGTATGGGTGGAATGGTGCCTTTTACAGTGTTAGAGTGGTGCTTGAATTATAAGATTCATGTCTTGTTTCTTTTAATTGTTGAGTTCTATCCTTCATCGTATGAATAGAACTTGGAAAATATATATAGTTCTGGTGTTGGTATTGTCATTGATAAAATGATGTACCAGTTTTTGTTAACTATACATGATGAGAACCTTATTTGTGATGAGAACTTTATTTGTGCTTTTAAGTGGTGGACGTTATTTGTGTATTATTGATTAAGGTGTGTCTTAATTTGCAGATTCAATTGAATTATCATCTGAAAGTAACAAGAATTCTTCAAAATGGAGATTTTCTCCGTCCTATGCATTATCTAGAATTACAAGTGGACAACTTGGAATTGGGAAAATCACTTTTGTAGAAGTTTACAAGTCAACTGCAAGAATTTTACTAGCCAGGGTACAACATATCATAATGTTAATCTGGTCACAAAATATTTTGATATATAGTTCAATTAAGCGCTCATGGTATAAACAATATTATCATGTACAACATATACGAATAAAAATAGGCATTTAATTAGATATTAATGTAATGTTTTGATCCAGTTAATTAAGCGTTCATTGTATAAACAAATTGACATTTTGACCGGTATGCTGACAGGCCGACTCTACGAGCCAATTTTTTTCTAATAAAATATTAACTTTAGCGTCAGCTCGGCCAACTCTACATGATTTAGTTGACTTCAAATCCTGACTTCTTAATTGACTTTAGTGTTAGCTACTCCGACTCTAAATAAAAAAGTTAGCGTCGGTTAGGCAAACTCTAATTGATTTTGTTGACTTTCCTGATGTTGGATTTATTAGCTCGGCTGCCACTAGAGTCGAGTTTTAACTAGGTTTCGCCGACGCTGGAGTAGCCTCGGATGCAAAGTGCGACACTACACGGTAACTTCCAATTTTTTAGCCTGCCCGACACCGACGCTAATCCGACTCTAATTTTATGTTAGCGTCCGTTCTAGCCATGTTAGAGTGGGTTTTAGACCGACGCTAAATTGCAGTTTTCTTGTAGTGAATGAATTAGATTAATCTTTTCAAGGAAAAACAACTTAAATCAACACTAGCAATTATTCTATCAATTATTCAATTATTTAAGTGCTTATAATATAAAGTAAAAGGAAAGGGAAAAGAGAACACCGGTGTTTATAGTAGTTTACCCTTTTTGTCCTCGCTAGGGCTACGTCTACTCTACTTGATGAAGTACACCTTCACCAAGGTCATCCACTAAGTAACAAAAGTTGAATACAATGTGTTTACAAGAGTTCCTTGGAATCAAAACCTAATTCTTCAACCCTAATGCAAACACTCCCCCAAACTTCAAGTGCTCCTTGAATCTTCGGATCCTAGATTACCCGTGCACTCCTTCGATCTCTTCACTCGAGTCTTCAATGTTACGTCCGGTAAACGAACCCCTTTCGACTTCAAGAACGGTTAGAAAGACACCCAAGCCCTTTGGAGGTGGAATGAGATTCTTCAATTCACTTCAAAGCCTTGATTAAACCCAATCAATCTTCTTGATAGAACCAAACTACAATCCCTATAGCACCTTAGCAAATCAATGTATCTCAAAGAGCAAAGTGATTCTAAGAAAAAGTGTTTAATCTTGAAGAATTTATGTTCTATAATTTTTTGAGACCTAGAGAGAATAGATGCAAATGATTCAGGGCCCGTTTTTTACAGATTAAAATAAAAGTGATTTTGACATGAAATAATTTAGATATTATTTTTTAGAGATTCTTTAAAAAAATCAGAATCTATTTTATGTTTGTTTACCATGTCAAAAATCACTTTAAGTGATTTTTAGTTTGTTTGGATACAACTTTCTAAAAGTGATTTTTTATTACAAAGTTACCATAAAGGACACAATTTTTTTTCCAAATATTACATGTTTGTCCAAAAAAAATTACTTTTTTATGTATGAAAACAATTATGTTAATTTAAAAATGCATTTACGATGTAAAAAAACATACTATCTACATATTTGTTACATTCAAAAAATTTACACAAGGTATTACATAAAATTATCAACATGAATTCAAATAAAATGAGTAACATAACATTTTCCTTAAAGAAAAATTAACATATCATATTTAAAAAAAATATTCGAGCATAATTGTAGTATCTATACCCTGTTTCATATTCATTGTCATCGAAAATAAATATATAAAAATAAAACTAGTGTTTTCCTCTTCTAGGAAACTGATCTCTAATAGCATTTCTCATTTCTTTGATGTGTTTGATATCTTCTTGTGTTGGATCTTGCCATTCATTATGTTGAGGTACACTGTTATTATCTTCGTCATTGGCATTTTGCTCATTGTCTTGTAACTCATTAATATTCTCTAAATTCTCAAGAATCGATACATCACTCGAGTCTTTTCTTCTAATAAAATTGTGAAGTGCGAAACATGCCCATATAATGGAAATTTGAGTTTGAGGTTTAAAATTGTTCATATTTTGCAATATTATCCATCTTGCTTTGCAAACACCAAATGTTCTTTCATTAACACTTCTCAAACTAGAATGATGATAATTAAATATTTCATTTCTTGATCTGAAACTCGGAGCAAGTCGAAAATGTGGAAGATGATACCTAGTATTCCTATATGGTCCCATGAAACCTTTGAATGATGGATATCCCGAGTCGACAAGGTAATATTTTCCTGTGCATAAGTAGGAGATATGAAATACAATATTATTAAACAGAAATATATATATATATATATATATATATATATATATATATATATATATATATATATATATATATATAAAATAAAAATAGTTGAAGTTACATGCAACTGACCTTCAGGCGGATAAGGGAATTTTAACCTCGGGGTACGAAGAGTTTTCATAAAAATCTTAGCATCATGAACAGATCCTTCCCAACCACACAATGCAAATGTAAAACACATTAAAATCACACGCAACCATGACATTGGTGGTAGTATATCCTTTCCTATTGAAATAAGGTATTTGTTTATCAGCTTGGACTGTATAGCGATATGGGTGCCATCTATTGCCCCTATACAATCTTTAAAGTAAGGCCAATATCGATCATCATCTTTAATGTAATCAGAGGCAGCAGAGTGCATCTGGTCAGAAGGTCTGATAATGTGGTTCCCTAACTTGTAAACGGCTGTTAAAACTCTATGCAAATGATTATGAATAGTTTGACCTGAATGTTGGAAGCGTCCTTGGATGTTTCTATATAAGGCTCCATAACCTATCATATACAAGAATAAAGCAACACTTTCTTCAACTCCGATGTTTTTAGTTGGTGTCAAACCGTAGTTATTGGTTAGTTCCCCTACCAATTGCTGGAGACATGTTTTCTTACTCGGAGTTGCTCAAAGAACATGTTGTCATTTCCATTTATCAGCTCTATATACCACATGTGACCTATGAGAATTGATGTAGTTTTCTTTTCTTTCACAACATATTTCAACACATAATGTGTGACTAAATAAGCCGCCAAAACTGTTGCAATATGATAGCTACTATTAATGTTCATAATCAATTTCCATTTCTAAACTACTATCACTCTCATCCGAGCTTTGGGACATCCTTTGCCACAACATTTAAACTAAATTAAAGCATAAAAGAGAGAAAATATATAAAATATTTGATTTAAATATTGTTAAATAATACGTATCCAAATAAGAATTAAAGTAACCAACACCAAGTAAGAAAAAAATATCATAGTACTCTAACATAATTATTACTAACTTTCATTGTATCAAATAAAATAATAACTAATTTGTTCCAAAAAAAAAAAAATAATAACTAATTATCATTGCTCAAATAAATATTCAATCATTGATGATGCTCCTCGGAAAAAGTGCCTAGCCAATCAAAAGCCATGCTAGGATCTTTCTTCATGAGGTGAAAAAATGTTGTTCTGTTATCTTTTTTGGCAAGGAGTTTCATAGAAAAAAAAGTATAAATGTGATCCTTGTACTAAGGAAGGAATCCCATCCAACATTGTCAGACACTTATCATAACTACAAGGATCCTCCAATGTTGGTGATTTATGATTCATCCCATTAACAATACGATCAAGAGATCGTTGAAGTTTTTCTGTTGTTCCCATCTTTCCCTTCCCGATATTTTTCCTCTTTTCCAAACCAATATTTGAAGGAGTTGGTGTTGCATTTACTTCAACATTATTACCAACTTCAAAGCTATCATCTTCTCCTTCATTATCAATATTCAGATTATTTTCATGACCTTCGAAACCAACCCTTTCCTCTTCACCTAGCACTTCAACAGCCGGTGGATCTTGATATTGCTTTAAAATAGAAATTCCAGTAGCTACCCGGCCCTTGAAACATTTATCGAACAAATCAAGAAATTTAGGTCCCCCATTCTTCCATTTCAAAACATCAGGATCCTCCTACACATCAAATAAAATAAATAAATATGTAAACAAATCATTACAAGATAGACATAAGGAAAAAAATTAATAATTACAAAGTTACAAAGTCAAACACAAACACACCTTACTCTTAGCATTCCACCATTCATCATTAGCTTTGACGGTCTTCTTATCATCATCCCATCCAAGTTCGGTCTCTTTTTCAACTAATTTTGCAAATGATGCAAATTCCCTTTTTAAGGCATCCCATCTATTTTTCAGTTGAAAGCGGTTATAAGTATAAGTTGTCCTCTCTTAAAACTTGGTTTGAATGTTCTTCCATCCATCTTTACTAAAATGTGAAGTTGGCCTATTACCGGCATCAACTTCTTCAACACAAATTTTCAAAAATATCTCTGTTTTGTGATCGTCCCATTTTGCAAGAATTTTTTCATCTCCATTAAACCCTTTCAAATCCTTTTTAGGTGCTATTCTAGTTCTAATACATACAATGTAGATCAAATATCTATAATAAAAAGTGTGGGAAACTATTTAACTAAAATATCTTGGACATATATGTGTCGTTCTAGTTCTAATACCTACATACATACTATTATAATTCAAAAAATCTAAACTTAAAACACGAGCAAGATGATTAGTTGAAAAAGATGGATTGTTCTTCCATATCCTCTGATACCATATACATACATATATGATATTTATCTACTACATATCCTTTATTCTTAATGCTTATTAGTTCATGCTATTGTCTAACCTAGATTTTTCCCTCTAATCACCCATCATTAAATGCAAAAATGTAACCCTAAAAAATTTCCCTCCTTCAAATGTGCAATTTAAATTCAAAAACTCTTTTCATCCCTCCTTATGTTTTTTAAATTCGAAAATTTTAATAGCCCTGACTATAGTTATGACCCTTCCTATTCTATTGTCACATTTAGTGCAATCTTTTAGGAAAATTGTAACCGCTTTCTTTGAAAAACAACATAAAACGTGCTAATTTTCAGACCTTTAGCATACCAAGCTTCCTTTGGTTTTAATATCCACCCGACAATGTTTTTATGCATTTCCAATGCAAATACATGTATCTCTTCACACACAATTTATCCTATATATACCTGCATCCTGTAACTGAATGAACTACTCACCTGCATCTTCTTTTCACCTTTCATATTCAACATGCGAAACATTGAAACTCTTTTGCCATATCACTGCCTGACTGGTATACGTGTTCCCTTTGATTGAAATAATCTCATTCTTTTCAGTTTGTGGTTTCCGTTTCTAAATTTTTATTGTGACTGGTGTTCTGCAGTTTACACAGTGAGGGACCCTTCAACCTTCCACGGTACGTGTACGTGTTGTTTACATTAAGATTTCAAAGGCTTTTCATTTTTGATTTTTGGATTTTTAGTAAGATTTGGTTAAATTTTTTTCTAGGGTTCTCTTTTGGTTGTGATTGTAAGTAAGCTACATATACAATTTTTTTTTTCCAATTGCTTCTATTCATAGCAAGTGTACAAAATTCAATCCTCTTTGTCTATTATTTTGGTTCTATGACTTTGTGTGTATCTCAACTCCAAACTTGCTTCTAAATGGTTTTTTTTTTGTTTCTATTGTTACTGTTTTTTTTTCTTTCTTTCCGGTGGATGAATGTGGAAATGATTGGGATTGTGTTTTGATGTTTGGGTCGACTTCGTATGAGCATTGCAAGATTGGTGGGATGTGCAAGCGTTTCGTTGATGCTCGCAATATTTTTGAAGGTGTGAGGAGGAGGATTGGTGCTTCGGTGGTCGCGAATTAAGCCGAAATTGTAGAGATGGATTATGTTGTTCAGCGTTTTGGCGTTCAAGTGTCTTTTTATTTTATTTTATTTTATTTTATTGTTGTTTTCGTTTTATAAGTTCTGGCCTTATTTTGGGAAGTGTTTGCCTTAATGCTGCAATATTAGCAATTATTATCAATGTAATGAATGAAGAATGGTAGTGTTTCGCCAATTTTCTATTTAGTTTAAGTCTGCAGTTTGGTTGCTTGTATGATGGGGAAGAAAAATCCTTTATCAATTCAGTGACGTCTCAGTTTTTTTATAATTCTATGTGTACGTTATTTATTTATACACTGATGTCTACATTGCTTTTGTGATTATCTGCAAACAAGCATAATATATTAACCATCCCTTGATTTAGCGCTAACTGACATTTGTTTTGTGATTTAAGAAGCATGATTTTACAAGGGTTAACAAAATAAAGTTGTTGCTTTGTCTAAAAAAAACTATTGCATAAAGCTCCATGCAAGTTACGTAATTGTGAACCAGTTATATGAATTTATCAAACTAATTATTGTCATGCATATCCTACCAACATGAATGCATCTTATCAATAAGAAAAATGAAGTTATATGTAGTGTAACCATAATAGACAGATTTTACCAATATTTTTTCAAGTTTGAATTTGTAAAAAACAAATATAGTATGATACACTAAACCAAAAGAAACTACAAATATTGTCAAGTCTTCAAAAACAATGATAATGAATATTCAAGGTTGTTACATTGGCAAGAATTGACTTTGATATTTCTATTTATTGTTTTAAAGAACACTTTGAAAATAACTTATGCTTAATTTATTTATATATTATCAAGTAACCTTTTTTGCTTGATTCGAATACCTAAAGTTACTAAGGCAAAACCTCATAATTTAGTTTATCTTGGTACTTCAATGCAGAACTAATATATTGATCAACATAATGTTTTTAATGATTTACAAGTTTTAGGCTATATTATCATAGATGTACGGCTGTAACATATTTTGGAAAATTTGTGGCACGCTGACAGGATACACGCAACGGTCAGGAAGGCTTTGGTCTTAAGGAATTTAGACCAACAGTATGGGTTTATGTAACACTAGTAACATACCCGTGCTGACGCACAGGTACATTAAACATTTGGTATTTGTAAACCAACATTAAACATTAATAAGATTTTGTATAAATGTAATATAATTATTGAGATATAAATTATTTGAGAAACTTATAAAACTTGTTTTTGATACAATTGTAATATCTTGGACTAGATAATGTATTAAGTAAAAGGCAAAGATATACATATATATAACATAAAATAGTATATAAAAATAAATTTACTAAACAAATGGTCAATAACCAAATTAATATAGATAAAATAACGTAATGAATATTATGAAAAGAGTATGAAATTAGTCAAAATATGTGTATTGCTAGTATTTTGTCGTTATAGTTACAATTGAAATGATGGTCAAAGTGAATGTGTTTTACAGGGTTGAATTCTTAATGAGGTATCTACAATATGAGAACTAAAAACTAAAATTCATAACATAAGTTTGAACATGGTATTCAATTTCGATTTATATAACTTTACTGTGTATATTGCAGTTACAAATAATTTGTAAAAAAGGTGTGTTTAGGTTATGAATAAATAAGACAACATAGTAGACCCCACACGAATGTAAGTTGGATTGTAGTTGGCAAAATTAATGTTACATTGAATTGATAGCTCAAAAAGTTGACTTCCAAAGCAGAACCGACGAAAATATGATATTGGTAGGTTACAAAATTTTGTTTTTTTTTCTGTCTCACACCTACCACCATAACTAATATTGTAAATTTGAAATAAATGCATAATAAAAGATAAGTTACCAATATTGGTATATAAGAAAAAGAGGTGTTGAGAAGGAGTCATATAGTTTATGTATGTTATAGTATCATACCAAATTGGTGTTATACCAATATTCTAGCGTTGCAGATGTCTTCTTCTTCCATGTAAGTTTGACTTTACAATATTATATAATGTTTAGTATTTTAGGAAATCTGAAAGTTAAATATATTTGACATTTGTATAATAAATATAGTGTAGACGTTTGACAATTATCAAAATATTCGATTTTGTGTATAACAATATTAATAATCATGAAGCATTTAACATGTAATGCACTCTAAATAGTGGTTTTTTAAAACCAAAGATGCAGTGATGAAATTGACCCAGACTATGCACAATATCTTGCAACTTATGATCTTGCCAATTTTGAAGAACATTTATGTCGAGATCATCCTGAGTTAGCTGGTTTAGCATAAAGAAGTGGTTATAAGGTAAAAAGTGGTTCATGGCAGCTGATTTTATGTGAATTGACTGGTAATGGACGACATGTGCTGGTAAGTATTTACATATTATATGGATCTTAAAGTATTAGGTTTTGTTACAAAGTATAATAATTTGATTTTTACATTTAAGCAGATGATTCCAAAGAGTATTATTGAGGAGTGTCTGTATCCCAATCAAAAATATATAAAGTTAGTTGATGAGGAGATTGGTTTATCATGTAGTTGTGAGATTGAAGAAGATGATGAAGCATGCAGTGAGAAATACATAGCAAGTGAATGGCAGGATTACGTTGAACTAAGGGATCTTGTAGCCGGTAATATTTTGGAAATAATGGTTTGCAATAATGCAAAACAAATGAAAGTTAAAAAAATTGGTTGAAAATAATTACTTATGTTGTGGTAGTGTATTGAATGTTTATGTTTTGGGGTTGTTTTATATTCTATTATGTGTTTTTTTGTTGAGGTAGTTGTAATGTTATATTATGTCGTTGAATAAAGAACATCGGTATGAATGTAACAAACTTCAATTAAGTCCAGGTTTCAATGTTTAATTTGATTTTCTGTAATAAATCAGCATACTTTACCCATGAATGTATTGTAGATTAAATAGCTTAAATATGAAGAAATTTTAAATATGTACAACTTGTACAAAAGACCTGGAAATTTTGTGTATAACATAAAAGTATACAAAATTACAATAAATATTAAAAAAAGTGCATGGAAGTTTCATCATAAATTAGCACAACAACGATATTTGATGCCATAATAGAGTCGCATTTAAACTTCAAGATATAATTATCATATATATTATTTTTGAGGAAAAACTTAGTCCAGCCTCTGCCGATCTTGACAATTTTATCATTTTCTTCAAATTCTAACTTGCAAGTAGTTATAGTATTTGATGGTCCACATAACCTTAATTCTTTATGCAATTTGGTCTTCAAGAAAATTCCGAATTTGGTTGGTAAGGTCTGAAAATATAAAGAAAAAATATGTAAATATTGGAACATGACAAAATATATAATGATATAAGTAATGTAACTACTTACCAATTTTGATTCTATATGTTGAACATCTGGAACAAATACAAGAAATGTTGGATTGCATGTTATAGAAGTAGTCAATTTATGGTAGCGAGGGAATTCATTGGTCTCAATTGGTCCATGGTATATATGTATTTTAAACTTACTATCGCCTAAATATATAAAAAGATATTAGACCATATTCCTTGATTTCATAGTAAGCTTCCAACGGACCCAAACCTTGTGTAAGATGAGGCATTGTTAGACATTGGTTGAATTCTACAATATGTTGATTTTCATTATGATCAACTAATAACCATTGTTCATCTAGTTCTTTGTAGTGTTCTGCAATAAATAAAGGGTCTAATTCTGCAATTATCTGCATGTATGAGTAATTAAAATTAATGAAAAGATGAAAATAAGTAATAAAATTGAAAATAAGTTAGGAAAAAGTGAAGTTGTACCTGGTCTTTGCTACATACAGTAATGAAATAAGGTCTGTTGGATTGCATTGAAGATGATATAATGAAGCAGTGTAAGTTGTTTTGAAAGAATGTATTGTAACAAATGTTAATGGACAATTTGAAATATATAAGGAAGCGAACAATAATTGAGGAAGTGAGAATATGTTTGAGTCTGAGAATATATTTTTTAAATATACCATATTGTATTATCTTTCATTATTTTTTACATAGAGATTATTAGTTGTATTTTTGTCATCACATGATATGAATATTTTTCAATTAGTACTCATGCTACTTTGCAGCTTGCTTTTATATTAGGCTGTAAGACATCTCAGTCATGGGTCATGCGTATTTTCATGTTTCTCAATGTTTGTATTTATGTTGCATGGTTCTTATTAAAATAGTCATGAAATTGGCAACATCATTTTGCAGATATACAACAAATATTGTATGATTATGTTATATATAGTGGTGACAATTTCCGGTGTTGGATTATAGTCTGAAGTAGGTATTGTTCATATGCAGTATAGACGATTATAATAAAAGAAGAAACTACAAAAACTTGTTATTTATAATAAGGAACAATGAGAATATCAAGTTAATTAGTAATAAAAATGTACAAATTATATTAAATGAAGAACAAATAATAGATTCATTACATTTAAATAAAGAGGTTAAATCTTGACATGAATAACAATTACAAAACTAAGGGTACAAATAATATATATAAAATTATTTATAAATGACTTATAGAGTACTGTTTAATGGGAAAAACATGACAGACATAACAATTATCCACTTTGTTATGGCAAAATTATTGTATCGGCAAAATTTTCCACTTTGGTCCGATTTGGGTATATAACTGATGATCATTCTTGTGGATGATGTTGAAAGTTTGGTTAACTCCATTGTCGACGCATAGAATGATGCTATCACATACGTTGTATTTAAGAAAATATCCAAAAAGCAAAGGGATTTGCTGAAAAAAGAAGAATACAATTGAAGGTATTTAAATACATTAAAAAAATAAATTAGATGTATATCAATAATTTGGAATATTATTAGAAAAAAATTAGACTTATGAAATAATATACTAGTTTGGGTTCTTCAAGTTGTGATCCTCTTAGGTCAATATCAAAATATTTAATCTCAGTGGGAATTTGAGTATGACATTTTACTTCTTTCCACATGGAGACTTTGAATAGATTTAAGCCATAATAATCAAACTTAACTTCAACATTATCCTTGAAATGGTAGTGAGCTTTTAGTGAATACAAACCATAAGTTAAGGTAGGGTTATTGCAGTTTTTGTTTAAGTTCAGAGTTAAAATACTACCATCTTCTTTTATGATGTTCCATGGTTCATCAAAATCCTTAGAAATTTTTTCTACAAACATCAGATCAACTTTTAGGCGTAGCTATATATAAATAAAGATGATAGATGTTAAGAAGTGAAGAAGAAAGATTTTAAAAAAACAATTATAAAGATTTGTGTAAAAATGCAAAATGCTCGGTAAATATATGTAACGAATTGAACCTGGAAGGCTAATTGAATTGCTGTGAAACTGTCAATAGGACCTTTTTGAATCATAATATGCATAGCTTCTATGTTAATATATTGAGATTTGTTATAAGCAGCGTTGTAAATTTAGTAGTTGAGAGTTTTCAACAACATTCATTATTTATAATGGTGTTAAGATAAATTGAATGATCCAAGTTTGTTGAGGAGTGCAATATACATTAGTTCCCAATTAAATATGGTACGATTTGAAGTCATCGATTTACATCATAGACTGAAAATAGTTATGGTGTAGTACGGCAGTATATGCAAATGGTCTTTAATGCATGTATGAATAATCCCATCAAGAAATGAGTTGTGTGGTTTTATGAGATTTGATCTATCCTATGTTGTATTTTACCAATATTGTGTAAGGTAAAGTAATAAGTATATAACATTACAACCGAACCAATAATGTTTAAAGAGGAGTTTGATCTCAATTTTATCACTCGATTAGCTTAACGTCAACATGTTTGGTATTAAAGTAGTATAAAGAATTAGTCTTGTACAAATAATTAATCTATACTATTATTCACATCTTGAGTTCAACATAGTAAAAAACATGAGAGTAGCATTAGAATTAAACGAAAATATACTGCATATGGGATAAACTATTGTAATTAAATGACAACAATTCACTTAGTGAGTTAGGTATTATATCACTAAAGATATAAATAGTAATATGGCTGCAATTTAATATTATTGATAATTCCTATGAACTGAAACAATGTTCTTAGCCATAATAGAATCACAAATAAATTCCAAAGGAGTTCCTGCATGTATGTTGTTTGATGAGCAGAACAACTTCCATCCACGTCCAATTATAACATTGGTAGCATTAGTTTGAGGATAATGTTTGATTACCCGTTTGCAAATAATGATATTGTTCTTTGGTCCACATAATCTTAAGTAATTGTGGTTTGTAGATTGTAAAAAGTAACCTGTAACGCCCTAGTTATTATTTAATTATTTTTGGTTGATTTTAAGTATTTTATATGATTTTAAATGATTTATGTGATTATTTGGTGTGTTGTTATTTTATTATATAGTTGTTTTTATTATTTAATAGAAATAGGTGTGAATTAATATTTATTTGAAGTTTTGGGGGTTACATTTTAATTAATAGAATTTAGTAGGAGTTAAGTGAAATGAAAGGAGGAGTTAAGGAATAAT